>PVKA01008467.1:54419-73033 GCA_004027165.1 Ctenomys sociabilis
AAAAAAAAAAAAAAAAAAAAAAAAAAAAAAAAAAAAAAAAAAAAAAAAAAAAAAAAAAAAAAAAAAAAAAAAAAAAAAAAAAAAAAGACTGGCAATGTGAGAAGTCATTGACTTTAGCCTGTCACAGTCTAGCATATTTATAAGGCTTTATGTTTTATACCTCGCTTTTAAACTTTTCTGCTGGATGGTCAAGACCAAGATAAGGCAAGACCTATACAACAAGAAATGCAACCATTGTATCTGAGAAACTGCTTAGATGCTGTGCACAGATTTTTATAGCCATGTAATGCTATTTCTTTTCAATGATAAACCCTCACAGGTGTGATTACTAACCTGTTTCTTGGCTGTGCTTGACATTTTATGAAGTTGCCAAACTAGTTTTAATTCTAATTATACCATTTCACATTTCTGCATGAATGTTTGAGGGATATGTTCGTAAATGCACATAGATTTAAGTAATGTGAAACAAAAATATCTTTTTTCTGAATTCTTGTACAAAAGGGACAAGATCATAAAATATATCTGGGAAAAGTTGTTCAACTGGATACCAATACTGCTAAGGAAGTGAGCATATGGTTATGCTGCTGTATAAAATTCTGTTTCCTGGGATGATTGAGTGGCTAAATTAATGTTAGTTTCATATGCTTAGGAATTCATACATTTTTTATTGATCAAACTACATTCTTATTTCTGTTCAAAATCGGCAACAGATTTTGTTGTGCAAAATTTACACAAAATAAAGAAAAATTATCAGGGTCTTCAGAGATTCCTGGCAATATGGTCATTCATTAAAAATATGTTGCAGGAGGGCTCATTTTGGGGGAAGAATCATTAGCAAGATTTGGAGTGTAATACAATTTCTGAAGCCAACTAAGAGTTTCTTCAAAATAGCTCCTGTTTAAAGAATCCACGTGTTCTTTGAAAAAGAAGATAAAAGCACCTTGTATTATCTTCTCAGGGCAAAAAGGAATCCCTGGGCATATCTCCACTGTTGTAATAGTCTATACTGCTGTCCTTGTTCAAGAGCACCACTTTAAATTATGAAGTTTCTTTTTTTTTTTTTCTTTTCTAAATCAATAACAATACAGTTGTTGTAATTTTCTTTTTTTTTTTTTTTTCTACTTAACTCCAACATCATAAGGTAAAAGAATTGGAGAAAGGATCAGAAAAACATCAAATGATGTTAAGCTAGATGGAATTTTTTTAACTTTTCAGTGTCATTCATGTTGATTAATAACAACGAAGGTTGATATTATTTGTATTTCGGTTATTGGAAATACTCTATGATTTAGAAATCATCTTGATTTACTCCAGGTGATCCTCTTTATCATTCCATGTATTTTCTTAAAGACGGTCTTATTTTGCCAACTGAAAACACATTGAACAACAATGGGCCTATTTTAATGAATAGAAATAATTGTAAATGTCTGTGATTTTCTCTTCCCTTGAAATAGCAGTAGAGACTAGAAATCATGGTAAAACACAGTTAATGCAAGAAAGGCAAATGCAGAGAACAGTGCATGGTCTCTCTGGCTCATGTAAATATGGGTATTTAGCTGGAACCTCAACAGGGCAGCCCACTAGATCTTTTTCATAAGACAGCTGTTTGCCCTCTATTCCACTGACTTTAAGACATAACTCTTTACTTTTCATATTAGACTTAAAAAGACTCCTATTGTAGCCTTCTCTTATCTCTATTGGCTTTCCCTTAAATTCTACATGTATCTTTAGAAAATTCTCTCAAATTATAGCCCTAAGGAAAAAAAAGACAAAAATTCCAGCACATTTAATAGCAATAGTCATGACAGTATCATCAAACAAGGAATGAAAAGCTTTTATTTTTATAACTACCAAAGACACCATTCATGTGGTGTTAATTATGTTGTACACCTTCAAGTGAACAGAAATAAATGTATTTTTATACTATTTATACTTCAATTTGTTAGCATATATCAATAGCTATAAATTATTCACATGTGAATATTATTGTACTCCAGAGTTGATTAATGTGAGAATCAGAAATGATTGATGATGGGAACCTTCACCTATTTCAGAAAAAAAAATCCTATAAACAGTTCTTCCATTACTCTGAGACTTAAAAGAAATTGGATAGTTAAAGGATTATTATAAAACATGCCTTTTGTGCAAGCTATTTATCAGACACTCTGTACTGTAAAAGTTAAATGTATTTGACTGCATACTGTAAAACACTTAACATCAAACTCAGGATAGGGTAAGCCACACACAATTACCAGTGTCAGAAGTTTAGATATAACTCTTTCAAGAACACCTTTGAGATAACATTGCAGACCACTAATTTTGCCAAATAGAAGCAGTAATTGGTAACTCAAAAAAAATTGGTAACTCTCCGTGTTATCTACAAACACCACGCTCCTCCAAGCACAAACCACCATAATTAGCTCAGAGAAACTGTTTCCACAGTGCTAACTCCTAGTAAGTCCTTCTTGAAACACAGTCACCAATAATTGGACTATAACAGAACACAGCTGAGCACCCACTTGCTGACTTTGTATCTGTTTCAAAGCTATATATTGTCTCTGTTTAAAAAAACATGGTTTTACAAAGAGATGAATTTACTACGTTATCACCTGGGAAAGAACCAAGAAGGGGTATTCTCATCTTTTTTGGGGACATACAGAGCATTCCAAGGTTTTGTTCTATGAAAGCAGCAAATGTTTTCTTCCAGGAACAGTGTCAATGTGACCTTCTAGCCTATCCATAGACCTTTGTGTGTGGCTAGAGTAAATGAAGAATTCAAATTGAGTTTCACTGCAAATGCATTTTGGAAAGAGACATTTCTTGAGATTACAGATGTTTCAAAACTCAATTTAATGCTGGGTACACTTGGGGTACTGATTCATGAATAATGAGGACACTTCCATGGTCACTTAATACATGGTATTGGAGCAGAACTCAGTAAATATTTCTTATGGAAAAGGTGTCAGCTGGAGTGCTTATATATGGGGCTTCAGAGACTGAAGTAACATAAAATGAGCTTCACTATCTTTAACTTTAGGAGAAAATATATCATTTAGTGTATGTACTAGAGCAGAATTAAATTTATATCAATAATGGAAAACAGCATCGAAAGACAACATTAGATTTCACTGGAATTGCTTAGAAATAATTATCTGCTGCATAATTTACTAAGAACACAAATTTTTACTTTTAAAGTTCACTAGAGACAAATATAAACTCACATAACATGAACAACTTGTAAAAACATTGAATGAGCTTACTATAAGGGATCTTATTGACCAACCCATTCCCACACTTTGTTCTTAGCATATAATCAAATCAATGCTTTTACTAATTGCATGTTAAAGTAGTGAAATCTATTATAGCCTCACTCTTCATTTGCGTTTTTTAGAGCGTGTAAAATTTGTGGTAGTAGTTTCCACACATTGATTCTGGAGGTGATTTCATAGTTTTATACTTGTTTTCCTGAAAAAAAAAATCATATATTTAAAGAGATGCTTCTTGTTTGTTTGTGTATTTATTTATGACATTTATTACTATATGTTTGCAGTAAACAATGCCTATATTCACTGTCAGTAATCGTTTTGTAGACATTACACATTTCAATTTCCTTCCTACTTCTCCCTCCATCCTCTTCTCTTTTTCCGGCATTAAATTTATAGAATACATAGAAACTTATAAATTACTTATAATATAGAGAGACTAGTAAAGCGTGACCACATAAAACATACAAGACAAATGTATTAAGCCCAAGTGTACTTTTAGGTGCAGTGTCCATCATTTTTCCCCATTATCTGTCTTTTATTTCAACATAATCTTTTCTATTTTATTTTTATTTATTTGGTGCAGGGTTTTCCCTATGCAGTTCAGACTCATCATGCCACAGCCAGCACCTGTGCTAAGTCATGGTCACAGAACTGTGTCTCACTGTGCTCCTGCCCTTAGAAAGTGGGGTTGCATTCTCAGGTGTCCTTTGATACCCCCGCCCTTGGAGGCGGTCTGAGTGAGTCTACTTGATTGTTTTGTTTTGTTTACTCCTTCATCCCAGGAATGTCTGTTTATTGCAAATGACTATTTTGGATTAGGTCTTTAATGTGAGGTGCTATTTGGATTATTTACATATTTAGATCTTTTAGGAACAATGGGTAAATTTCTTTCCTATTCTGTGGGTTGTCTTGTCACCCTGCTGCCAGTATTTATTTATTTAATGCACATTTGCAATCCTTGCAGTTAATAATTACCCTGAGAAGTACTTACATGTATTTATTTCAGCTTTTTTAACAGTGGTTTTCCTGCAGTGTAAAAATCTTTATAACTTTTTGTGACTCCACTTGTTAATTCCATGTAATATGACCTAGTGTGGTAGTTAATTATCAATCTGAGTTCTTTATATATTCTAGATATTAGTCCTTTTTCTGAGGGATAACTGACAAATTTTTTCCTACTCTGTAGATATTCTCTTTGTTCTGTTAGTGGTTTCCTTTGCTATGAAGAAGCTGTTTAATTTTATGAGATTCATTCATTGATTCTTTTCATTATTTCTTCTACAATTAGGATTTTATTCAAAGAAACTCTACACTCATTTGTCTTCAAAAGTTTTATCATATTTTTTCTTCGAACACACTATGTTTTCCTGTTCTAACATTTGGAAACTTACTCTTCTTTGAATTGAATTCACTGCATGGCAAGATATGTGAGTCTTGGTTCAACATTTGTTGATGGAAGGCCAGTTTTCCCAGCACCATTTGTGAAAAAGGCTATCTTTCCTACAGGGATGGCACTTGGCTCCTTTCTGAAATCAGGAAAATTAAGTTTATGAGAACTTATCCAAGATATTAATGATGGAGGAAATTCTAGAAATTAATTCAAAGAAAACTAAAATGGTTGCTTCTGGAAACTGTAAGGAATTAAGAGAATGAATCTAAACATACAAGGCCAGTACAGCGAATAATGCATTTTATTTTATTATAGTGTTACCAAATTAATGTAAGAGTGCAATAGCATATATATATTTAGCATATATTTCTTTTTTAGTCTGCAGAATATAAAGGGAATAGTTCATTCCTCTTGCAGCAGATTTCACAAAAAGGAATGAAGTTATTTTTTTAATCAAAGTTTTTAAATTAATTTTATTGAGAAAAAATTGCAATGAGACAATTTCAAAACAGGTTGGTAAGAGAGTTACATCAATGAATACATTGCTATTGCTGTCTTTGCACCAGTCATTCATAGCACAAGATGCAGACATGTTATCCTGTCCAAACACTAATAGTACAATTCTTTCTTCTCATTGAATTAAGAGAAAGTAGCTATATAGCTATCCTTACTATTTTGCAAATACAGATACAAAATTGTCCTTCATTTATATCTCCTTTTTTGTTTAGTTTTGTCAGAGATGAGTATTCCATTCCATTGCCATTCTAATATTATAGGTGCATGAATAGAGCAAAATATTACAATATAGTCCAATAGTCCACAATAGTGCTTTTTTTTCCTGGAGGAATAAGGGATTGAACTTAGGCCCATGTATTTGCCAGGCAAGTGCTTATTCTACTGAGCTATCTCCCCTGCTCCAAAAAGTGCTTTGATTTTAGTTGTTCTAAAGTGTTTATGTTGTTTAAGAATAAGTAAAATACCAAATGAATATTATATAGTTTATTCTAAATATATATCATTATATCTTCAGTAAGCACTAAAATGAATATGAAATTACAAAAATAATCTAGCATAATATGGGGGATATATGATTTGAACACTTATCATCATCCTGAAGAAGTAAAAATCGAAAAAGAACAGAGAGATATTACACAAATTCATAGTAAGCAACAGGAGTTCATTTCAATTCCATCATGACTAATTCCATTAATTTTTTGCTAAACCGAGGTACCCATTAAAGGTAATGTCCACTATTATGCACAACTTTAATCCCATGATCTAGGAGGCCCTGGGGCAAGGATCATCATAATTTCCCAGCCAGCATGAGCTACATCATGAGTTTAAGGCTGGCCTGAATTGAATAGCAAAACCTTGTCTCAAAATATTGAAAACAGAAAAAGCAATGTCTATTGGAGACATCTCATACTCTATATACACACAAACATGTTACACTGACATATATTAAAAGAAACATTTAAAAGTTAAAATGTTTTAACTATATAATTAATCATATAATTAAAACACTTTAACTTTTAAGAATACATAAATATTAGACTACTAAACTCCTTAAAGTATCTTTGAAGAGCTTCAAAACAAATAATTACAAAGATGAATTTTTTTTATTTAAAAATATTTTATTTGGTACAGGGTCTTGCTATGCAGCTCAGACACATAGTGATCCTCATGTCCCAGCCTCCTCAGTGCTAGGATTATAGGCTTGTGCCACTGTGCTTGGTTTCCAGCCAGCATAGTGGTCCCAGAGACCCACGGCTAGCAAGGCATGTAGTACCTGGGATCAAACCCAAATCCTTGCACTTTCCAGGCAGGCGCTTAGATAGTTGAACTATCACCCCAACCCAAAGGTGAATAATTATAGTGAGACAATATAATTTTTCTAGTGATTAATGGGTAGACAAAAGTAATAAATTTCACAATGTGATTTTTTTTTTACTTACTTGATGTATTTAACCATTGTACAGACATAAAAAGCAAGATATACAATGCCATAATTTGCATAATTATTTTTTAAAAATTCTGCAAAAGAGAGCAGCACTCTAAAAAGAAAATAATAACATGTTTTATAGGTACAATAATTGAAACTATAAATCAAAAACAAAGATAACAAAATATCATAATTTGGAAATGAAGAAAGTACCTCTACATAAGCCATAGATCAAAATGGAATTAAAACAGGAGTAATAATAGTTTGTATTAATCAAAATGAATTATTGTGCATCAAAATTTACTAGATTCAAAGGAGGAAAATTTATGACTTTAATATATGACAGAGGAAAAAAAAGGAAAATAAGGATCTTAACTTGGTAAGTTAAAAAACTTCAGAAAATGAATCTGAAAAGTGTAAAATGAGCTGTGCATAGTGGTGTACGCCTGTTATCCTAGGACTTGTAGGAGGATTGCTGCCAGTTCAAGATCAGTCTGGGCTACATGAGGAGAATTTGCCTTTAAGAAAAAAGATGAGAAAAATAAAATGAGAGTGCACAATAATGAAAACTGATACCAGTCAGCACCCAGGCCCATGTGTGTGAGAGTGCCCTGAGCTCACTAGATTCTCATTCCAGCCGGTGCCCAGGACTGGTATGCATGCGGAACTCAGTCCATGAGATAAGCCCTGTGTGGAACCTTGTGGCAGAACTCCCTGCAGAGAGGCAAAAGGATCACCCAGCTGATCCAGTAACAGAACATCTAGCCAGAGTGGCACATAGGTTTCAACTCCAAGGGCTAAGCACAGCAGGCAGACCAAGCCTCACCTAAGTGAATGAGTTTGAACTTGATGGATACGGACCTGGTGCTAAGGAAATACACCAAAGGTCAGAAGACAGTGCTACACAAAATGACAAAGAGAAGGAGCAAAATGCATTCTCAGGCCCCAAGCCCACCCAGAACAGATGTAAGAACACTAGCAAGAAGGAATTGGAAATCACAGACTTGAAATCTCTGAAATAAAGAAACAGCTGCAGACAGTTATAGAGAAAATCAGATCAGAAATAATTTCTGAAATAAAGAAATGAAAAGCATAATGAAAGAATTACTAAGTGCTTCTAAAGAAGACACTGATAATTTTTTTAAATTTTGTTCTTCATTTTTTTTAAGTCTGTTGAATAAATAAGTCTAATTTCTTACCCCCTTGCTCTTTTGTTTTTTCTAGTATGGAATAAGACACTATTTAATTTTGTTCTTCCATAGCTAATCTTCTTTTTGATGTACATGCTTTGATTTTTTTAATAATTAGTTTTGGACAATTTCAGTTTTATGTATCTTGGTATGATTTTATTCATATTTTTTGTGCAAAAGGTTCATTTTTTTTGGAAATGTAGTGCTATAATATTAAGTATATTCAGAAATTTTAAATCTTTAAATATATATTGCCTAACCCCTTCTAAAATGAGAATTCTGATTATTTGAATAAAACTTTCTTGATTTTGGCACAGAGTGAACTATTATATGACTATTCCGTAAATTCTTCATTTTAATTTTAGACAATTTTTATTATATTCGAGTTCAGAAATCATTTTTTATAATGTGTAATCAATTATTAATCTCATGTTATATGTTCATTTCAGAAATATTTCTCTAAAATTCTCTGTCTCTATATCTTTCACATTTCACTATTTGTCAATAATTTTTAATTTGCTTCATATTATTATTAATTTTCAATAAAGTTAATGAGTTAAAAAAAACCTGCAATAGACTGCTGATAACTAACACTTGGTCCTTTCAGTATTCTTATAACAGTTATCAAAACAGAAGAAAAGACACAAATCAACATCAAGAATAAAATATGTTATTACAGGCTCTACTAATATTGTGTATCTTAAAACATTCATATATAGTGGATGTCCATAAAATGAAGGATTTAACATTGTAAAAATATCATATATCTTTTCAAATTTTAAACAAGTTAAATACAATTGAATAAATAATCAACTTTTTCATCTTAGGAGCTTACAAATTTATTAAGGAATTAAATAGGCAAGAATAATCAATTCATCCCTTAAAAATGAAAATCAACAGGGAATAGGTTTTATTCTGGAAAATAAATGCATATTCTAAATATATTTTTAAGTAGAACAGCATGGAGTTTCCTCAAGGCTACATATTTTTATCCATATCTATTAGTTTATACACAGTGTGTATTATATGTAGTATATAAAAACTATATATATATATATATATATTAGTTCATTAAGCTATATATATATCATATATACAGTTTGTTTATAAAAAGGTAATACATTAAATGATGTACAAAGTAAAAGGATAATATTTTCAATGAATTTTATTGAATCAATCAGTTAACCATTCAGAAAAAAATGGAAATTTATTATTAATTCAAAAATGAAAAAAAAATTATAAGAAAGAAAAGCTAAAATCATAGACATCTTGCATAAAATATCAGTATCACAATAAATTAAAGCCAGAAAGTGATAAAAATAATAGGCTAATGAAATAGAAATATTTCATCTTAAAAACCAAGAAGATTTATACTGAAACTATATCAATAACCTCCATAATCACTTCTGAAAACAGTTTCATGTTCAAAAATTAATTTAAAATTATTCGTCCATTCATACTAAGTATGTATGCACACATTTCAACATGATATTTCCATACATACCCCAGCATGCTCAGATCAAATCCAACGTTGCTTTTCCCACTTTTCCTCCCACAACCTTCCAGTCTCTACTAAGAATTATCATTGATTCTAACTGACTCAGTTTTATTTCCATATATGAAAAGCAACATATGCCACTTTACTGTTCTGTGCTTGGCCTATCTCACTTAACGTAATAGCCTCTGCTTCCATCTCTTTCTCTGCAAATGATAGGATTTCATTCTTTAGAGCTTAATAATAGCCAATTATTTATGTATACCATATTGTCTTCGTCTATTCTTTGCCTGAAGGCACCTAACCATTTCCATGTTTATCTATTATGAATAATATAGCAGATAGGTATGCAGCATAATATGGGCATGGCATGATAACCTGGGTCTGCAGTTATAACTTTGGATGCTGGTTGCTTCTTGTCTTTCTTTTTCTGTCACTCTCTCTCCCTCCCTCTCAGCTCCCTTTGCTTCTTTCCACTTTGCCTTCTTTCCTTTTCTAATATATACCCAGAAGTAAAATATCTGAATTAGGTTGTAGATCTCTTTTCCATTTATTGAGGTACTGCTAGTCTGTTCTCCATAATGGGTATGGTAATTTTATTCTCAGCAATGCTATATGAAAGCTTATCCTCACCCTTGCCAACATTTGTCTGTTATTGTTATTGATAATGGCCAGTCTGAGATGAGACATTATCTCACAGTTGTTTTGATTTGTATCTTCTGATGTCTAGCAATATTGACCATTTTTTCTGCATAATTGTTAGTTAATGTGTAATTCTTATTTTAAATTTTTTTTAGTTGGACCATTTACCATGGAAAAATTGGATTACTTGGACTCTTTTCTTTTTTCTTTTACTTCTGTTATATTCTGAATAAAAAGCTTCTGCCATCTAGAGAAATGATCATTTTTCTCCCATCTGGGAGGTTGTCTCTTTGTTTTGCTGATTGTTTTTCTCTTCAGAAGTCTTTCAGTTTGATGTAATTGGATTCGCCAACTTTTCCTTTATTTCCTCTGATTTTGAACTACTATTCAAAAATCCACAACCAAACCAAGTGTTGAGAGTTTCACTGATTACTTTCTTTTAGCAATTGCAGAAATCTGTATCTTATGGTGAGATTTTTTTATCCATTTTGAATTGACTTTTGCACCATATGAAAGGCAGAGTTCAACTTCCCTCTTTTGTGTGAGGATATATAATTTTTTCAACACAATTGAATGAAGAGACTGTCTTTTTCCAAGCACATTTCATTTTTGGACCTTTTTGCTGAGAATCAGTGGGTTGTATGTGTGTTGATTTACTTCTCTGTTTTCTGTTCCGTTTTATTCTTCCATGTGTGTTTGTAATGTCAGTGTCTTGCTTTTTTGGTTATTATAGTTCTTTAGCACATCTCAAAGCAAAACAAGTATGCTCTCAGTGCTGGGGAACCTGAAAATAGGAGGATCACTACCAATCCGAGCTTTGCAGTGGGATCCTGTACCAAATACATAAGTAAAAAACAAATTAAAAAAACAAGTATGCTGATGCCTCCAGTTTTGATCTTTATACTTGATTGCATTGGCTGGTTAGGACATTCTGTACTTCCTCATTAGTGTTTAAATTATGTTTTCTAGTTATTTGAAGAATATCATAGTTTTTTGTTAGAATTCTATTAAATCGCTACATCTGCTTGGGTAGTAAGCACATTTTATTAATATTGATTCTTCTGATTCTAAAAAATGGGAATTATTTTAACTTTACTCTTTACTCTCAGAAATGAATTTTAATTTTCATTGTAATTATTTTTATTATCTTGGTTAAGTTTATTCCTACAGGTCTTTGTTGCTATTGTGAAATGATTTCAATTTATTAATAACCCATTTATTTATTTTTATTTTTTTATTTCTGTGGCACCAGGGATTGAACTCAAAACCTTGTGCTGGACAGGCAAGTGCTTACTCTACTAAGCTATCTCCCTGACCCTAATAACCCATTTATTATTGACTACTCAATAATATAAAGCAGCCATACTAAACATTACACAACTGTATTTTATTAAAATGAGAAATCAAACTATTAAAAGATAATGAACTTTTAACAAAATATATAATTCATGAATATATAGTTACTGTAAGACACAAGTAATATGACACTATAATAAAAAGTTACATAAGGATACTACTGTTATCAATTTCAAAACTATTTTACCAAATCAAGACATAGAAAAAAATAGCCTTAAGCAATATGACTTTTGATGCGAGAAATCAATGCATTTACAGACAAATAAATCAACAACGTTGATTTATCAGAAAATCCCAACAACATTGGGGCCCAGGAGATGGTTCAGTGGATTAAGCACTTCCTTGGCAAGTGCAAGGGCCTAAGTTAGTTCAATCCCCCACCAAAAAAAAAAAAAAAAAAAAAAAAAAAAAAAAAAAAAAAAAAAAAAAAAAAAAAAAAAAAAAAAAAAAAAAAAAAAAAAAAAAAAAAAAAAAAGAAAAAGAAAGAAAAGAAAAGAAAAGAAAAAGAAAATCAATAACATAATAGATTGAACTTCAAGCAAAAATTGTGAGCATTAGCTTTCTTAGTTATGCCTCATATTTCAGGTCCTATCTGTAGTGGCAAAACTATATTATATTGAAAGAAATTCAGCAAAATGCAGTCAAAAATTCTAAACAAAGAAAGTCCTAAAATTTTGTTGAGAAGAAACAAATGTATATTTCCATGGCAATCTTGATGGAACTTCTGCAGAAATATAATAATTTTTAAACAAAATTTGTGAGGATGAAAAGAAAATGGGAAGAGAAAGCAAACAGGGCTGATTTACCCCACATTACAGTTCTGTAGTGTCTGCACAGATCATGTGAGATGACAATCCCCAGAATGCCTTTCCCTACGGTTCTAGAGCATGGGTGGGAGATGTGAAATTTCTCTAAGTCTGGTAGGTAGAGCAGAGGCAGCATCTGCTGTTCTCGGAGGCTTGGGGCAGAACACAGGTAGAGAAAGCACACACGACCTGCTCCCTCTAGGTCTCCTGTGTGTTCTCAAATCCTGGGGGGGGGTGGTTCTGCAGCTGTTTCTTTTTCATTTCAATTTCGTCATTATTGTATAAAAGGTTTCTGCTCCTTCATTGTCCCAGTAGTTGCAGGGGCCCTCCCAGCACTCCCATGCTGCAGTCTCTGCTGCGACATCTCAGCTACATGCGTTTTCCAGCAGTAAGGCTGGGCTCAAAATAGGTGCAGACTTGGTCTTACATGGATTTTCCAAGGAAGTCCATCTGCTACCACAGCCGCCATGGATCTAAATTGAAAGCACTTATGGCCTAGGTATTTTTCATGTCTTGACAAAGGTGACAGTTTGCTAAAGTACAGATAACACATTTTTAGCTTGCTTATATGCCATTATTATTATCTATAATGATTTTAAGTAAATAGTGTAGAAACTGCCTTTATATTATAGAGTATTCAGCTTTAAGTTCTAATTAATTGTGTTTACTAAAACTTATTTGAGTAATAGCCTAGGCCCCATTATTTTGAATGCAGATCCATGTGTCATTATTTTAATAGCAATTCACTAAATAAACAGCAAAATTTATGTCTTGAGATTTTTTTCTGTGCTTCTTATTAAAAAATTATGCATTTCTAGACTTGAGATGATTACCACTAATTAACAATCTGATTATATAATCCTACAGTAAATATTTTAAAGATGTTACTTAATTTAAGAGTGGTACAAGAACAAAGAAATAAGTATTTATTTATGCTAGTAAAATATGATTATATATACAAAAGCATCTCATGCCAATTTTATCACAGTAATTGAATTCAATATTACTTATTGTGTTATGTGTGAAGATTGTTATGCATTTAATCATGTATTGGTCAAAATCCTTCAGAAAAATCAAATCCAAAATAAAGATAGATTTGTAGATGGATAGACAGAAGATGATAAATTGACAGATAACAATCAGAATGAACTACATGAGATACTGGCTTACACAGTTATAACAGCTGAGTCACTTATGTCAGGCAGTAAAAGATAGCAACTAAGATGCCAGCTGCACGTCTCCACCCTTCTCAGAAGTAGGAAAGTGTAATTCTCAGTTGAAGACTAAACATCTGAGAACATGAAGACTGTAGGAAAAAATTGTAAGTCTTCATGGCCTAAGACTAGGACTCTGAGAGTTCTTATGTATAAAAGTGGGAGGAAAGGCTTGTAGGTCAAAAGGAAGGAGAAAATGTGCTTGCTTGTTCTGTCTGTGCTCCCAAACGCTACCTGGAGCCCACTCGTACTGAGGGCCATCCCAGAGAGTTATATCATTAACCCACACACAGTCCTCTCCAGAGCATCCACAAAGATGCACTCAGACTCGATCTTACCAGTTCCCTAGATATCCTTTATTCTAACAAGCTGACACCTACAATTACATATATGGGGTCATCACTCACTCAGGAAAGCTCCTGGAGCACTTGTATTTTGTGGAGATTTTTGGTCCCAATGAATAACTTCTTGAAGGTCAAATTAGCAAAATATGTTTCTCTAATTTTTATCAAGTGAGAACACTTGAGAAGAAACTGGGATGCTTTCACACATGGTATTTAGCAACCATTGCCACAGATCATTCTTACATTACTTGGCACAATAAGGCCTTCAGATATGAACTAGAATAGAGATAATTCAACTTATTTTGAATTCCTGGCAAAGATCCCTTAAGTGCAATTTCAGTGACTTTAAAAACCTCATGTATTCACACACCTGAGCTAAAGGGCAAACTTCACATGGAAAAAGGTTAAAATGCAAGATTAATGCTTCAAGGCAGTTGATGCCAAGGCACCTCGGGGACATATGAAATTGAGGGATAGATAGGAAACTGTGACAAGCACTAGGTGTGCGTTGATTATCGCTAAGCATTAGGTTTGGATACTGAAATGCCAATTTGCTTAACTTACCTTTTTTACTGCAGGGGACAGGATTTGTTAACTCATTCTCCATGCTATAAAAAAAATATGCACATCTAGAAAGTGGTCTATTGACTTCGCTAAAGCCTTATAATAGACTTAGAAGTTTTACATACTTTCAAGTTTCAAGAAAATAATGTACTCCTCTGATCCACTTCTCTCTTTTTTACAGCAATATTTTTAGCTTATATTTATCTCCTGGAAAATAAAACAAAAATTGTGAAAATATGACTTCAGTCTCTGCAAAAGTGTTTGGGGGGTCATTAAACTATGTTACTTTATGGTGCTTGAACTTTGACCAGAATATTATATAGTAACATGGAAATTTGGGTAATATTACCTACTCATTGTGCAGGTACCCAAGTAGATGATCATCTTTTGATAAATACATCAGGACGCCTGTCCTTTTTTAATTATAATTTTATTTTTTATTTATTTTTCTTCATTTTAATGAATAAAGGTAAACTAGCAATGAAACAGCTTTAGAACAGGTTCCTAGGATGGTTACAATATTGATACTTTGGATTACTTGGTGGAATTCATGCACCTACAATATGTGAGTGGCAATGGAATAAATATTCATCTGTGACCAAAGTAAACATAAGAGAGGATATAAATGCATGACCATTTTGTAGTGAATATATATACAAAATAGTTAGCATAGAAATAAAGCTACTTTCTCTTAGTTCAATGAGAAGAAGGTTTGAACTAATAGTGTTTAGACAAGATATCATGTCTGTATCTTGTAGTATGAGTAACTACTATAAAGACAACCACATTCAATGTATTAATTATTGTAACTGTTCTACTAACCTTTTGATACTATCTCATTGCTGCTTCTTTCTCAATGAAATTAATGTAAGAAAAATATACATGAAAACTCAAAAAATAATTAAAATCTAAAAACTACATTGCATATTGTATTCATAGCAGTTATTCAGAGGCAAGATGCATACATGATATCTATTCTAAACAATATTAGCATGAACTTTTATCCTCAATGAATTAAGAGAAAGTAGCTGTATATCTATCCTCATATATATATATATATATATATATATATATATATATATATATATATATATATATATATATATATATATATGTATATATATACATATATATCTTTTTTCACAACAAAATGGTCCTTTATTTATACTTTTGTGAAGTTAGTAATGCATGACAATAGGTTGCCAAGCAACTGATATATAACTTTAACTAGACAGGATCTTCATCTCACTAACGAGGTAGCTTGTCTGCTATAGGCACTAGGCCAAGTCTCACATACACCTATTTGATCAATTTCCTAGATTCATACCCCCCAGCCTATCCCCCTTTCTCATTTTGTTTTGTTAGAGCTGGGTGTTCCAGTACAGTCAGAGAAGATGCATTTGGAGAAGTCTTTAAAGGACTTTCTCAAGCTAGAAGTCAGTCTAAAGACTGTAGGTACTTGAATTCAGCAAAATAACCCAATATAGTCCAATAGTCTATAATATTAGTAGATTCTCAGCAGATTTGAGAATATATATGCAAAATAGCAAATATATTCATAGCATACAAAATAGCGTATGAAACATGTTAATATGGCTTTACTTTTTATACCATATGGTTATACTTTTCTGCTGGATGGTTAGGACCAAGTTAAAGTAAGACCTATAAAGGTAAAATGTAACTTTTATATCTGTCAAGACCAGTCAAATCCCCTTAGGATTAATCCTGAAACCATGTACAGCAACTTGTAGATCTTTTGTCAGTGACAGCCATGTGGATGAGTCACAGCCATTGCTTGGCCAATTTGCTCTCAGTTAAAGCCTAAGAGAATCATTTTTCTTTCTAGGTGACTCTCCTTAGGCACACTCTACATCATCAAGCACTTTCTTCTGAGGCCCCATAATCTCCTTGATCAGAAAATCTGAGACACCACTGAGTTACAGGATGTCACGGAACAGGTCCTCTTATGTCCTGAGTACTCACTGACCTTGAATGGCTAGGGTCAAAATGTTGGCTGTCCTTGCAGCCCCTATATTTCTCTTTTTTGGTATGCATAATTTAGATGCTAAATATTCAGAAGAGAAGCTTAATGATATTATTACCCTGTAACAGAGGTAGTTAAGCTTAACATTACTATATGTCTGAATATCAAATGAGGCCTATCCTTTTGATAAAGTTCTTATTGTATAATAAAATATTTTTATCTGACAATCAGCAAGTGAAAACATTCTGCCCTCTTGTCCCTGGAAGCCATCATTCTACTTTCCATTTCTAGTTTTGCAACTTTTAATTTCAAATAGAGGGGGAAAACAATAAAAATGATACAGAATTTCAGAACAAGATGATAGGAAATTAGCAACGGTTGTCATATTGCATATTACCTTCAAAGTAGTTGCTCAGATTACCAGATACAGGAATCAGAACTGGTCAAACAATATAAGCACTAACTGTTCTTTCAGTGAAATTATAAGGGGGCTAGGGAGATGGCTCAGTGGAATAAGTGCTTCCCTGGCAAGCGCAAAAGCCTGAGTTCAATCGCAAGTTCTGAAAAAAAAAAAGAAAGAAATAGTACAATTACACTAGCAACCATACCATTGTGTGTGTGTGTGTGTGTATACATATTATTTTCTTTCCTTTCTCTTTTCTTAATTATTCTTTCCTTTTGAGCACTCTCTTCCAGTTTCACTATATCTGTTATAGTTTTTGGGTCTTACTTATTTTTTTAGCTCCTTACACTAGGGAGACATAAAGCATATATGCAGAAGCACATTAGATGTGAAAATTTAGGGCAAAGTCTCTGCATGTCATGAAAGGAGTTCATTATTTAGATTTTCATATAGATTGAGTATAACCACAAAGGAATGAGACAGTAAATGCATACAGAAATTCCTTAAAATTGGCATCCCTCCAGATGTTTAAAGTAAGCTTTTATTTAAGTATTTAACCTTTTCCTGATTACCTGTTCATATTTTCATTTTGTAATGTTTTTGTACTGGAGTCATTAAAATAATGACTGTTTCAGTTATTAAAATATCTGACTAGAATTTTTATTCCTTAAAATTAGTACTGAGGACTTTTACATTCTCTTGCCTCCCAAACTGAAGGAAGGTGAACTCAGACTCTGTCCTGCCTGCTTTCTTTACCATGCTTGCTTTTCCCTCACAAGAGGTGTTTTTATTCCTAGGTTCATAGACATGTTATAATCCCTCATTTCCTCTACTTACCTACTAACATCTGCTCTCAGTATGAGACTCAAACATACCACACTTTGAAATGTTTGTTTAAAATTTTATAACATTTTCCTCAGGGATATTTATAGTTCATGAATTTCAATCTATGATGAAATGAATCTTTAACGGTGGCATCAGCCACACAATGGATGAGACATTATTTTCAAGAGATGGTATTCATTGTACTTCAGAAACTTCAGTATGTTTACATAGAATGCCTGTTCCTAAATTGAATGTCATGTAGTCTCTACTAGATGCTCATACGAGAAAACTATGATGGGAAGTGAAGAAGCAAAAGTCCAGAAATATTCAACGTTTGTACCAGATTCACATAGAAGGGAACTGTAACTAGCCTCTAGTGTTTCCCTTCTGCATAATATCAAGAAGAGCAAATCATGAGCTGCAATTTTAAATTATCATTTTAAATCTTATCATTTCTGTGTTCTATAATATATCTTATTACAGAGAACAAAGTTTAGATTTTCAATTACATAAAATGATATTGGATGAAATTTTGTCAACAAATTGCTATTGAAACATAGTTTTTCCTTGCAAAAGGTCATTGCATTTTCATGATTTTAGAACAACTCCAGCAAATCTAACATTTCCCTGCTTTTACATGATTTGCAGAGCTCTGCAGAAACTGCAACTTTGGCTCTTTGCCTGTGCACCTGATGTTATCTCAGGAGAAATTATATAAATTGAAGACAGATAGAAAAAGGGTATTTTTAAATTGAAAAGATATATATATATATATATATACATATATATATATATATATATATATATATATATATATATATAAACAAAACAATGAATAACAAGCATCAGCAGACTTAAACTAAGAATTGAACAATATAACAATGGGCCCAGAAGAGTTTTTTCTTTCTTTTTTAGTTGTATTTTATTTTATTGAAGAACAAATAGCAATGAGACAGTTTCAAATCAAATTAGGACAAGTTCAATAGTTAATACATTGCATATTGTTTTCATAGTGGTTCTTTTTGTCATTCAAGGTGCATAGATGACATTCCACTTACAAGCACTATTAGAGCAGATATCTCTAATCAATGAATTAAGAGAATGTAGCTGTATACTTATCAATTTTTAAAGCTGAATTATAGTACAGTTTCAATAATTAATACTTTCTACCTTGTTATCTTCCTAATGGTTGT
>PVKA01008468.1:0-43762 GCA_004027165.1 Ctenomys sociabilis
TTCTATTATTATTTTCTTTTTTTCAAAGCACTTTAACTCAGCTAGTTAAAATCATTTTTTACTGAAACACTGAGAATCTGAACACTGAAGGGATAATAACTGTCATCTCTAGGTGGTAGACAATGGCTGTGCTGGAGGTAGGAGTGCTTCTGAGGTCTCTCAGGCTTTTTCTCTAAGCACCCACCAGGGCAAAGGCACTCACTCACCTTCGGGGGTCTCCTTCTCCCAGCCTACTGGTAATGATGTAACTGTTCTTCTCACCCTCTGTGGTGAGACCCTGATAGGAAGGGGAGAAAGAGACAGAGCTCAGGTCTTTGAACAACTCAAGGAATGCAGCTGGGGGCCAGACCTTCTGCCTGATCCTCTTTCCCAAGCAAGGCCCCACTATTCTTAACAGTGAGCATCCAGACCACCAAATGGCACCTGTTTGTCCGTGGAAAAGCTCATGGTCTTATGCCAACAGTTCTGGATAAGGGGCCTGGGATATAGCAGTGGCACAGTGCCTCCCTGGCAAGTGTAAAGTTGTGAATTTGATACCTGATACATTGTGGCAAGTGCAAGGTTGTGAATTTGATACCTGAAGCACACACATGCAATCCCAGCACTTGGGAGGCTGAGGCAGGAAAACTGTTGAGTTTGAAAACCAGCCTGGGCTACAAAGTGAGCTCAAGGCCAGCCTCAACTACATAGCAAGACCCTGCCTCAAAAGCCCTCTCTGCCCCCGCAAAAAAAAAAGTTCTGGACAGGAACTAAGAGAACTGGGTGTGGTTTATGGTTGCCACTGTAGCCTGGATATTTAAATACCTGAAGAAAAACTCCATGAAACCAAGGCTGGTGTCCCTCATCCCTTCTATATTCCCAGTACTTTTAGGAGTGGGTACCAAGTGGCTGCACCCCCGAGTTGAGCCAAAAGGGAGGGAAGGAGGATATAGAGGGTGGGAAAAGGACTCTTATTCTAGGACAGGAAACACCATACTCCTAACCCTGGATTGAGAGTGCAGTTTAGAATGGAAGCTGTGTGAACTACTAAATGAAACTATCTGGTTCTTAATCTGTAAGCGAACACGGTTGGAGTTTAGATGCTATGTTCCTAGCTCTGGGGCTGGGCCACTCACCTGGACTGGTTCCCCATCGCGCCAGACTAAGCCTTCTCCATCACTTTCCCAGCAAAGATGAACTTCCTGGCCCACCCATGATTCAGGGATGATCAGCTCCACCCGGAACCAGCAGGTCCACCACCTGTAAGAGCAAAGATGATGTGCCCAGAGATGGAAGCCCCTCCTGTGTAACTCCTGTGAAGTATCTTCAGGAGCCTGAAACCTGCTCCGAGCTTCTGCTGCAAAGTACTCAGCCACAAGAAAGGTGTAAAGGAGAGGAGAGAAAGGCAATTAGAGGTTCGTGTAGGTGTCTCAGGGAAAGGACCAGGTGGTAACTTCCAAGGAGTCTGAACGTCATGGGGCGCTGTGCCATCCTGGGCGACAGGTCGGGGAAGAGGGTGGGGGTGTGTCTAAGGCAGGCTCCGACGGGTGTTACCTACGTGGGTCCGAAGCGGTGGCCAACCTGCGCTGGACAGAAATCCTGCTGTACGGCGTCCTCGTAGCTCAGCCGTTCTGGCGTCAGAAAGCTGGCGAGTGCGGCCACCGGGCACCTGTCTCCGAAGAGGCTGGCGGAAGAGCAGGATCCATTTCCCCGAGCCCGCCTCTCCACTACCTACATCTCCCTGGATTTGGCCCTGTCCCCGCTCGCACCTGCCGCGGAGATTGCAGTCTGTGAAGTAGAGTGGTGACACGAACTTCTCCACCCGCTCCAGCACCGTGCGCCAGTGCTTCCGGGAAGGCACAGCAGCGGCCATCACCAAGCGCCCGCTGTTCTACTTGACGGCTGCGTGCTGCAGAGGACAGGAACTAAAGGTTCCGGCGTCCGCCCCACCCCCAACCCGGGTCGCTCTTCTTGCAACACTGGCGGCTTTCGGAAGCCCAGTTTCCGGCTGAGCTACTTGTAGAAAACAAAATTGTACTTTCCAGGCTCTCCTGCTTCATCTGCGCAGGTAGGTAGTAGGCAAACCCCTAAATGTCACGGGAAGTTGATGACAAGGGCCCTGGAACGGACGTGGACCATTTTACCTGGCGGGTCCCGAAGCGACCATCAGGATTGGGATCTTTGTCTCTACGTCTGGCCGGAGCCTAGTCTGGTAGTGCAGAGCCAGGAGGCCCAGGTGGGGGTTTCTATGCCGATGGGCAGCAGTGTGCAAGGGTAGGGAGAAAAGCTTTACACCCCATGGTCCTTCCTGTCACACGCTCTACTTCAGGTGCACGAGTTGCTAACACTGCCTAAGCCATAAACCCTGTGGACTAAAGCCTCCAGCCCAAGAACCAGGCCTGCGATTCATTTGCATCCCTACCACTTGCGGCAGGTATTTTTGTTCTCCCAAAGTAGTCAGTCAGTTTCCCTTGTTTCAGAAATCACCAAGAAGGGCCGGGGCAATAGTTCAGCAGCATAAGCATCTGCCTTGGGCAAGCGCAAGGTCTTGAGTTAAGTCCCCAGTACCAAAAAACAAAAATTACCAGGGAGAAAAATTATATAAGGTGATTAGAGACACAACAACTGTAGCTTAAAGAACTTTCTGTTCTATAAAGAAACAATACAGGCTGCGTTTAGAGCATGTAAGTGGAAGCTAGATACCAACAGTAAAAAACCCTGCATCAACCTTGCCTCCAGGTGTAAGACCTAGACTCTTGGCTGGTTGGCCGAGGGGGCCTTGAAAACCTTAACCTGACTTCCAGGAAGGTACTCTAGACAACACTGCAGGTCCTGCTCCTCCAGTTCCCTCCACTGGTCCAACTCTCCTGAGGGAGCAGACAGAGATGGGCCATTGTAAGCTAGCCTCAAGGTCTTTCCCCATGCAGTAGATTCCTCTTGCTCACCTGCAACTCCCACTGCCCACAAGCTTTGTGCCACTCTGCACTTTAGGTTTAGTCTCTTGTTCCCTGACAACGAAAAATCCTAAAACCAGGTCTGCTTGATTTTAAAAACCCAGAAACAAACAAACAAAAACAAACAAACAAAACAAAAACCCTCGTTTTTCATCACACAATATTGGTGATTTTAAATTAAAAAGAAAACAAAAACAATTGTTGATTACAACTCTGATGGCTTAAGAAAAATCAATTCAATTACTAAAGGGTCAGGCTAGCCATATTAAAGTCCTGATCATTCATGCTTAAATGTTAGTTGGCTGGGAGATAGCTTGGTGGACTAAGTACCTGCCTGGCAAGCACAAGGACCTGGGTCCAATCTCTAGCACTGCATACTGTGCAAGCCCTGGAACCCCAGGTGCGCTGTGTCAGCAAATTAAACCAAGCATGGCGGTGCACACCTGTAATCCCAGGGCTGGGGAGGCTCAGAAAGGAGTACTGCTGAGTCCAAACTGCATAGTGAGACCCTGTACCAAATAAATACATAAATAAAAGATATAAATGCTAGTTTAGAGCCAGCTGTGCTGCTTGTGTGTGAAGTCCCACCACTTGACATTTGAGGCAGAAGGTCTCCTGAGTTCCAGAACTATCTAAGCTCCCTAGTGAGACCCTGGCTAACCAAAAGACAACACAACAAAAAAAAGTGCTACTTTAAATCTAAATTAAAAAATGTACGCCGGGCGTGGTGGTGCAGGCCTGTAATCCCAGCACTCGGGAGGCTGAGGCAGGAGGATTGTTGTGAGTTCGAGAGCAGCCTGAGCTACAAAGGGAGCTTAAGGCCAGCCTGAGCTGCATAGTGAGACCCTGTCTCAAAAAGACCAAAAAAAAAAAAAAAAAAGTTAGAGCCAGGGATTTAGCTCAGGGGCACCACTGAATGCCTGGCAAATGCTAGGTCCTGAGCTTGAGTCTTGCACCAAAAAGCCCCCAATCAAAGACTGTATGTAGCTCACATCTATAGTTGTAAAAGAAATGTATCAAATTCTCTTCCCTTCCAACCACACTTTTACCTTTCGACTTACAGCTTTCATATGATTTGGTATGTTGAATTATTTGTAATAAAAATAAGAGAAATAGGGCTGGTCAGATAGCTCAGTGGACTCAAGCACCTGCTTAGGTAGATGCAGAGGCCAGGATGTGAACCCCAGCCGGCCGTGCCATCTGTGCCCCTGGGGCCCACTGAGCTGGTAATTGAGAAGACTGGGCATGGTGGCACAAGCCTGTAATCCCAGCTCTTGGAAAGCTGAACACAGATGGATCACTGAGTCTGATCTACATAGTGAGACCCTGTGATAAAATACAAAAATATATACTACCTCACTTAACTTACCAATATAAAATATTTTCACATAATTGAAGAGGTAGGAAATTATACTAAAAGAATAAAGTAGAAAAAAAAAGTCCATTTTAAAATCTTGGGACATTTTAATTTGGCACAGGTACATGTAACTATTACTTTTGAAAGCAGCATCATGTTTGTACCCCGGAGAAGGAATTGCTCTGATAAGGACAAGGGACTTGGGTTGAGAATTTATTCCTTAAGTAAGAACCAAGCTTTATTTATTAAAAAAAAAAAAAAAAGAAAAAGAAAAAAAGAAAGAAAAAGAAAAACAAAACTAAAAAAAAAAAGAAAAAGAAAAAAAATGTTGGGGCAAAGGGGAAGACAAGTTTTACACAAAAGTACTACAACAGTAACTCCCTTTGGTAAAAAGTGTAATATATGTCTTATACATCTCTTCATAGGTACTAAATCTGAAGCCACAGAGTACTATGGTACACAAGAAGCTACAGCAGTTACACTAGCACATCAAAGCATATTTCTTTTAATAAAAAATTGACAGTATATACATTATTTACAAAAAAAGTTAAAATTGTGTGTGTGTGTATGCGCACGTGTGTCAGAGTAAAGCTGGTGGATAGCACTAAGGAGACTAGTAAAGAAGCAGGTACAAAACAGTTCCACAGGAGCTAAAAAGGATGACTGATTTGAACTTCTTGAGGCTGAGAACCAGAGGAGAGAAGAGATGAGCAGCAAGGGATTCATCAGGAATCAGATCCGTAAGATGATCAATCCCAAAGCCAACTGCAGGTCCCATGTAAAACCTAATGGGTGACTTAAATGTGCTCAAGTGACAGGGGGGATGGGGAAGAGAATCAAAGAAATCCAGTCTCTTTCCATTGGTGGGAGGAGAGAGGAACCATGAACATCCTGGTTATAATCCATTTGACCAAGTCCTTCTCTGGTCTGTTTTGTAAGTGCATCTCCATCCAGTTGAAGCACGAATAGCACAGGTTCCTCCATTTATAGGTATAGGTCAGGCTACCGGAGACACAAGTCTTAGCTCTGCTGGTGTAGCAAGCAAACACATGTCTCTGTGCTTGCATGGGGCTTTCTTTCCCTGCAGGGCAGGCCAATAGCCAACATCCCTGGAAGTGCCAGCTCCGGCTTTGCAAGGTGTCCACCTTCCTTAGGAGTACATCCCACCTGGTGACAGACAGGCTGCGCCAGTTGGCCATGTCCCAGGGAGACCAAGGGGGGCTAGAAAGGCATCTTCCTTGCTTCTTCAGGATGTGTGAGTGGACATGCCTGCCCACGTGAGTGCACATGTGTGCGCACACGCACATACACACACACATACACACACACACACACTCCTCAAGTTACTGCTCTGGCTTTGCAGTTAAGGAGCCTTGAACACTGTGCCGTATTTGACACGATACTTGTTAATGCTTACAAAGTGCAGGGTCTCTGTGTCACAGGTGGTGGTACAGGGCACCAGGCCCTCCAGCCCCTCACCCATGAGCCATTTGCTGGTCTCTGCTGCCATTTCACGAGGTACATGCTCCTTGGTCCATTTATCTACCCAGGCCTGAAATCTCTGATGCAGGCGCTTGCTAACACGTTCATGGGACTACAAAACAGAAAAGGAGGAAAATTAAGTAGCATTTAAAGATCTCTTCAAATACGAAGTACAGTTTTGGTTAAAAGTAGTAAAAGAAAGATGTGGGTTCAACTTGCAGATATTACTGGTTGAAAAGAGGAGGGGGTAGGGAGAAGAGAAGGTAGGGAGGAAGAGGGGTGAGAAAAGAAAGAAAAGGAAAAAAAAAGAAACACAACTGGCTTTACTGTTTAAGGAGAAGTGGGAGAGGTGAGACTATAGAGTGGTGTAACAAGGAAGATCAAGCAACGCAGGTGCAACGTAGAATACAGAATACCGCTGTACTCAGGTTCAGTATGCACTAATATCACCAGGGAATTTGTAAAAATACATATTTAACTCATTTTCACAAATCTTCCCTTAAAAACAATATCCCTCCCCCTTCCCCTGCAGTGCTGGAGATCAAAACTAGGGGCTTGCTCAAGCTAGCTCTGCTCTACCACTGAATTTTACTCCACAACCCAAACTGCACTTTAAACTTAGTTGATCTGAACATAGCTGAGACAAACATAACAAGCTACAGCTGCTTGTCATCTTGATCAGCGCTGAAAGTAGCAGTTCAGTTCCAAGCTGGCATATAACAAGAGATTACACATTACTCTCCCAGTCCCATCATAATTACCTTGCAGCAGGGCTCAGGCTCGGGAATAGAGGGCATTTCCCAGTTATGCACCAGGTAAATATTTATTGCTGCCCACATGCAAGACACAGAAGACATAAACACTTGTTGGGCTCCCAGAGAACCATAACATAGCAGCCACTGGGGGCTCTGAGAATCACACTAAATCCAGCCTTAATCAGTTCAATATCTGCCTCCAAATGTAGGAACCCTTTCCTATTAACAGATGTACTCCAACTTTTCTATGATTTAAGAACATCAAGGGGGCCAGGGAGATGGCTCAGTAGAAAAAGCAACCTCGCAAGCACAAGGGCCTGAGTTCAATCATTGGTTCCACTAGAAAAAAAAAAAAAAAAAAGCTAAGTGAACCAGACAACATAACCTAAGTGAACCAGATAACATGACCCATCACCACACTACCCACTGTCTCCAATCTAGTTCTTTGGATTTCATGCCAGCCTTACATTTTAGGTGCCACCATATCCTATTTGGACCAAGTCTTCAGAGGGGTTTTTGCTCTTCTAATTTGTGTCCTACCATTCCATTTGGAACCATCTCTGTAAAAAAATGTTCCAATGCACCTCAAACAAAATCTTCACCATGGCTTATGAGACAAAAGTGGCTCGTCTACCCTCCTAATTACATGTATCCCACTTCCTCTATGGTTTTACATTTAGGCCACATGGGTTTCATGTCACTGCTCAGGCTTCATGCATCAATAAAAGCAAAGCCTCCACCTCTGGTTGGTTTCCCTGTGAGAGCACATCATACATCTGTCTGCTCTACTTAATTGTTGTACCCCAGGGCCTGGCAAAATACCCAATATATAAACATATCACCAAGATGTCACCATTGAGAAACAGGAAGAATTCAAACAGGGAAAACATAAGGTACCACTTAAAAGATAAACACAGGGAACAGCCTTATCAAAAAGTACCACTGGATATTTCCTGTTCTTAAAGTGTTATAGAGTGCATCACCACATAACACTGTGGAAGCCCCAAGCTCAATATTGCAGAAAGTGACTTTCTTGGACAGATATGCAAAGAAAAGAAATACCACCTGAGGATCTATAACACCAAAGCCTGTCAGCCATGCACCATAAGCTATTCTCCCCTCATTGCCCTCAGAAGGAACTGACCCTGCTGTTTGAGACAGACAGACAGACAGAAACACAGGGTCTTATATATAGTTTAGGCTTACCCCAAACTTAAGCTGATTTTCCTTAGCTTCCACAGAGATGTGATACCACACCTGGCTAGAAGATGATTGTACAAAGGAAGACAGACAATCTGAAAACTCTGGGTCTGCCTGGCAGGGAAGCAGGCAGCGAGAGAAATTCCTTGGCTGGGTGTGGTGGCGTACGACTGTAATCCTAGCATTGGGAAGGCTGAGGCAGCAGGATTGTTGTGAGTTCGAAACCAGCCTGAGCTACAAAGTGAGCTTAAGGCCAGCCTGAACTGCATAGTTAAAAAAAAAAAAAAAGAAATTCCTTGACAGGTTCTCACCTGATGAGCCCGGAGCAAGGCAGTCCTCCGATACATGTAGTCCTCTGACTTGATCACATAGACCATCTTATAGGAATTCAGTTTGAATCTGCACTCAAGCTTATCCAGGCTGTCAACACTCTCCATGGTCTTTTTACTGTTTCCTTCTTTTCCTTCCTTTTCCTGCTGTTCTCGACCACGTTGACACTTCCGGATCCGGCGCAGATTCCTACAAAAGAGAAGTCCCACAGGGTTAAGAGTTTGTCTTTATTTTGTATTTCGAAAGCACCTATCATTTATTTATTTTGTGATACTGAGGGCTGAACTCAAGGCCTTTACCGTGAGTTGTATCTCCAGCTCTTTTTAATTTTTTTTGTGGAACTGGGGATTGCACTCAGACCCTTCCACTGAGCCATCTCCCGGTTTGAGTTCTGTGACCGGTTTTTGTTAAACTGCATAGGCTAAGCGCCAACTTGCAATCCTTCTAGAATGCTTGGATTATAGACATGTGCCTCCATGCTCCACTCACAAGTTTAGCTACTGTATACACATAAATCTACCTGTGTTCAGTCTCCCAAGAGCTGGAATTAACAGTTTATTACAGCTTTGACCTTAAGCTTCTAGGCTTCCGTCTGTGAACTTTCCCATTCCTGCTTTGGGACTGATTTTTTTTTTTTTTGGTTAAACAAAAAATGGGATATTATGTACTTTATTCTCAATTTTCTACTTACCCTTTTTTTTTTTGGTATTGTAGTGTAGGGTCTACAGGGACTACAGGGTCTCACTACACAGATTGGACTCCTAGTGATTCTCCTGTTTGCAGCTTCCTGAGTGCTAGGATTACAGGAGCGTGCCACTATGACACACCGGGGATTGAACCCGGGCCATTGTGTCTGCCTAAGCAGGTGCTTTAGTCTCCTGAGCTATCTGGCCAGCCCTGGCAACTTTCTACTTATTATCATCATTTTATTTTATTTATTTATTTATTTATTTTTTGAACTTCATTGCTTTCTAATCATTTAAAAAAAAAAATTCTCCACGTAGATCTGTATCATTCTCTTTGATTACAGTTCTTGACAGCCTTTCTCAATTGGGGTTCTTTATCTATAAACCATGTAACACAAAAAATTATTTGGAAGTATATTAAATTCTCCCAAAGACAGTATGTAACAATTATCATTCTGTATACACAGGAAAAGTAATACAAGAGAGGAGAGGGTAGCATTTAGAGCCTAATTCTCTCCAACATCTAGTGGGAAAGGTTATCAACTACACAATTATTGCTTCTCATCCTTTGTTATTTGAAACTATTACTTCAGCAGTATCTGCGCACATGATTTCTGTGCAACTGCAAGACTTAGATCCAAGGGCCCTTGGAGAGATCCAAGTCCATTCCAAGAAGATGCATGAAACAAATCTGTTTTTATAATATACTAAGACATTATTTTCACTCTTCACTGTGTTAGTATTAGCACTGGCAGTGTAAAAATAAAGATGAAAACATGCTGGTTTTGACACCAGAGTCTTCTCAGAAGTCTTTGTATTCTTCTCTACATGCTGGCACTCAAATAAAAAAAGCCAGTTTTGGTTTAAAATGCCCTTGATCAAACAGTAACATTTTAACTGAAATCCTGCCCTTTGGTATTCATCTTTTTAATACACTGTGTGATAAAATAGAAACTGCACAGAAAGAAGCCTGTGTACTACAGTACAATGGGATTCTTTTTAA
Organism: Ctenomys sociabilis; assembly: GCA_004027165.1. Lineage (NCBI taxonomy): Eukaryota > Metazoa > Chordata > Mammalia > Rodentia > Ctenomyidae > Ctenomys > Ctenomys sociabilis. Next base: position 9,747 of record PVKA01008468.1, read on the forward strand.
AAATGTATTAGGTTGTTACAGCATCTCACTATGGACTCAGTGATCCTCCTGTTTTCAGTCTCCCCAGCACTGGGATTACAGGCCACTATGCTGGAACTCTGGCTCAGCCCACCCTGGGGCAGGCTGGCACAGAATGTGATGCTGGGGATCAAATTGCAGTCCTTATGCTTGCCTAAGCAGGTGCTTTAGACCAGTGAGCTATCTTGCCAGCCCCCTTTTTTGTCTTTTTGAGACATGGTTTCTCTATGTAGTTCAGGCTGGTCTAGAATTCATTATATAGCCCAGACTGGCCTTGAATTTGAAATAATACTCATTCCTTAGCCTCTCAACTGCTGGGATTACTGGCTTGTGACACCATGTTCAGCTTTGAACTAGCTTTTTGTTAAAAATTATTTATAAAAATACCATTTAGGGGCTGGGGAAATAGCTTAGTAGAATAAGCACTTGCCCGGCAAGCGCAAGAGCTTTAGTTCAATCCCCAGTTCTACAAAACAAAATAAACAAAACCCCCACAGTTTAGTATTATTTTTAAAATAAGCATTTTAGACACTTTTCAGTTGTGATTTCTAACATGCCAAGTACTACCAGTACAATGTCCATAAATAAACAAAAGTTCTTTGGGACACTCAAGCCTTATGAGTGTGAGACTTCAGGGCCATAAAGACGGACAAAGTTATAAGACAGACAAATCATTCAAAAACATTAAAGATCTGATTTTTGTGTGTTTATTATGATTTTGGGTATAAAATGGTAGAGTTAAGTTAATCCATTCATATTTGTATTACATGTCTATTCTTTTGTAATAGGGTTCAAACTCATGACACTGTGCTTGCTAGGTAGGTGCTTATACTGCTAAGCTATTCCCCAGTTCTACATATCTTTTATTTAATTTTTTTGGTAGAACCAGGGATTGAACTCAGGCCCTTGTACTTGCCAGGGAAGCGCTTATTCTACTGAGCCATCTCCCTGGCCCTATATGTCTTTTAAATGAGAAAATTTTTTTGGCTACCCTTTTAGATTTTACATATAGTTCACATTTGAAAAAAATAAAACCAACAACCTTAACCAGTATTAGTTTGAAGTTCCTAACAGTTAAAGACATTTGGGCATAGCTAATTCTAACATTTGTTTAAATGAGTGTCACCTGGTTAGTTCTTAAATTTCAGTAGAAAACGTCAGCTATTAAGGGTTTCATTCAAATATTGATGTCAGATGAAACCATAAACTAATAAAGCCTGGAGTAGTGGTGTATGCTTATAATTCAGAACTCGAAGGCTGAGGCAGGAGGATAAAAAAAGGCAAAAAACCAAAACAACCCCCAAGGGACTAGGGTGATAGCTCAGCAGAATAAGCACCTGCCTGGGAAGCGCAGGTCCTGAGTTTTGACCCCCCTACCAAAACCAAAAAAAACCCAAAAGAAAACAAACAAACAAATCCATAAGTAACATACCTAGCTTGAATTAATTTGTGGGGTAGGATGGGAGGAACCAAGACTATGGCTACTGGACAACTAATCAGTAGACTTGTTCATTCACTATAAATAGTTTAGCTTTAGCTGATTTTTAAACCCTGAGATTTTTTTTTTTGTACCAGGAATCAAACTCATGATCTCCTGCTTGCTGTGCCTCTGAGCTATGTCCTTGGCCGGGGCTAAACAGTCTTTACACTTGTGTGGCACTAAAATGAATGAATGCATTGCCTTGCATTGTGAGGTATAGGTGAAGCTAGAGCCCAGTTTTAGGATTCTACTTTCAAGAAGCTCAGTAATATAAAAAATAACATCCACAGGCTCAGATTCTGTTTCTAAACTTGACTAAAGAGAAACAGTTCTAAGCACTAAGCACTTCAAAGTTTCCTAAAGGTGAGCATTGTACTAGTCTTAAATGACTAAAAATAAAGCTGTGTTTATGTTAGAAAAGGAGAAAGACAAAAGGGAGGGAGGAAGAGAAAGAAAAAAAGATGAGAGGGAAAGAGGAAAAAGGAATTGAATTTCTGTACATTTACATGTCCTAGCCCCATATACTCTAACATACAGAATATAAATCTAGTAAAATCTTTATAGTTGGGAGGAACCTGGCACACACAACCTGCTAAATGAAAGGAGCAAACACTGGGCAGGAGGCCTTTTTCTGTTGGTCTTGATTTCATGATTTTATGAGGACTGAGTATTGAGGAAAAACACCTTTTAGAATGTAACACATCAAACTTCAATTTTAGAATTTTGGAAGAAAAGTCAGCCTATATTATTGTTTGTTTGTTTTTACCTATTTTCTACTACTTCTAAAACACTTTTCATATTATAGGGGAAATTAAAGTTATACATAGGAGTTAGTAGAAGCCAGGAGTGGTGGTATATGTCCATAATCCATCCCAGCACTTGGGAGGCAGAGGCAGGAGGATCACTGTGAGTTTGAGACCAGCCTGGGCTACAAAGTGAGCTTAAGGATTGCCTGAAAAGTATGGTGAGACCCTGTTTCAAAAGACAAAGAAGAGGGGCTGGGCAGATAGCTTAGTAGAATAAGCGCTTGAGTTCTTTCCTGGCAAGTGCAAAGTCCTGAGCTCAATCCCTGGTACCGCAAAATTAAAAAAAATAAAAAATAAAAGACAAAGAAGGACTGGCAGACTAAAGTATCTGCTTAGGCAGACACAGGGACCAGGTTCAATCCCCAGTGTACCACGTTGGCTCTGGCCCCAAAATGTGCTGCGGTGATGACTGAGACTGGGTGTGGTGCCACATGCCTGTAATCCCAGAGTTTGGGAGGCTGAAAAAACAGGAGGATAACTACAAGTTCGATCTGTGTAGTGAGACCCTATAGACCTTGTATTAAATGCAGAAAAGAAGACAAAGAAAAAAAAAATCTACCAGCCTGAGCTACAAAGTGAGCTTAAGGCGAGCCTGAACTGCATAGTGAGACGCTGTCTCAAAAAGACAAAAAAAAATCTATGTAGAGATTTACCATAGCAGCCTTAAGACTGCTGGCTTTTAAAAGTCCTGCTTAGGGCCAGGGAGATAGTTCAGTAGAATAAGTGCTTGCCTGGCAAGCACAAGGTCCTGAGTTCAATCCCTGGTACTGAAAAAAATAAATAAATACAATAAAATTTTAAAATAAAAGTCCTGATTGTAAGTCTGGCCCCTGGTTTGAAGTATACTTTTGAGAGTCCAGAATTTGGGTTGAGGTCAGAAAGAGAATGCCTATAAGACTAAAACTTAGTAAAAACCCCGGACACTGCATCTCTAGTGAACTTCTCTGGTTCATAGTATTTCAGACATGTTTCATACTACTCTATAGGAAGAGGACTCTACGACATGAACATCTGCCCTTTGCGGACTTGCTTTTATTTCCTGCTTGCAGTGAATCCTTGTAACAAGAATGACTGTGCTGAGCCTTGCTAATTCTTTCAGCAAATCATTGAGCTTGGAGACTGCACCATGTCTATCCAATGCAGCCCGATTCCTGCAAGGTAGTATTCTGTAATCCTCTCCTCCCTGACACAAAGGCAAGCTCCATCAAGCAGAAGTTGTTACAACCGCATAAACCTGGAACCCAGCATCCTTGGCAGGCAGAACAAATTAAGGGCAAACATGAGAACCAAGAATTTGTGCACCAATGACTCCACTCCTCAGCCTTGCAAGTGTGTGTGGCAGCAGGTGATCCAGTGCACTCACCTCGGGAGAAACACTGGTTTCTGAGCCAGATGCTCTCGCAGCTCAGGGGAGGTAGTATCGGAATTCATGTAACGCTCCACATAGTCTGACCAGCGCTGGGGTAGGAAACAAAATCAGAAATGGAAAAGGTAATAAAAATTAAGCAACCTCCTTAACAGGTACTCTTACAAACACTGACTAAAATGCCCAAAGTCTATATAAATTTCAAAATAAAATATTTTCTCCTGATGACGTTTGTTATACATTAGTATAAAACAAAGATTTTATATTTCCGTTAGCCAGCAAGACAGCAAGTCTTACTGCATGCTTAATTTATCATAAATGATAAATAGGTAGAAAACGGTTCACAGGCAAGTTTTATTTCCCCATAGAGGGTTCTATTAAAAGAACAAAATATATAAAGGAAAATGTCTGAAAAAGCAGTAACTTTCACATGAAAATCTGGACTCTGGTATCTCTTAAAAGATAGAAGGGAGGATGGGAGGGAGAATGAACAGGAAGAAAGGGGAAGGGCAAAAGGAAAAGATTTGATAACAAAAGCTAATATTTGCATCAAGTAGGTTTCTTTGTCTATGGCCCAGTCTATCCTTCCTGCTGGCATTACCGACCAGACAAACTATGCTAATCGCCACTGTCTGCTTTGGGGTGAGAACTCCTGTCTTCATTTGGCCTCCTCAAAAGTGAAGGAGACAGAGCTAAGATAGTGCCAAAAATGGCACCTCATTTGTTTCTTACACAAAAAGAAAAACAGGAAAGCTGCTAACCATGAGATTTCCTCAGACGAGATTGCTAGAATCCCACACCCAGGTAGCCCTTCTCTTTAGTATAAGACATGGCTGAAATTACCTGCCCTGTAAGCCCCTGACCCTTCAAATAGGCCTAAGGAGCCTCTGTAATACAGTAACAGGCAGACTCTCATGATCTGCCACCAGTTCTGCTTTGTACAAGAAACCAGGTAGACACTTGACCATACCTCTGCTTCCACAGGGTCATCTGAGTTCTCCTCTTCTGTGTCAAGAAGCTCAATAGTCAGCTGAACCTGGCCTTGGCTCTGAATAAACATAAGCTGCAAGTAAAAGCCAGAGTGTAAACAAACATTTCCAAAGCCATAACCTAGTTCAGTGATGGTGAACCTTTTGGAGCTTTCAATAATAAAAAGCCAGCTCTGGCACATGTGCCACAGGTGTATCACCACTGAACTAACTCAAGCTGTGGGAGGCACAGAGGCAATGAAGTTATAAAATTATATTCCAACTGAAGAGAAAGATCCTTAAAAGATGGGAAGACTAGTGATAAAGACAAAATTTCAATCTTGCTAACAGCAAAATGAAGATGTACTTCTTAAATCACTTAAGTGCCAGCAAGACTACATTAAAGCTCACAGGTATAACTGTTTGCTAGCATAGTGGAGGCCCTAGGTTCAGTCCTCAGAGTGGCAAAAAGAAAAAAATAATAATTTTATTGGTCATTAGAATGAACTGTGGAGTCTAAATGGCCTTCCAACTGATAATCACATTTCTAGGAATCAATAGAAACACATAAATAAGCCTTATGCTTTTAAAAATGTTACATGATAAGGACACTAAATATATCTGAAGTTCTTGAAATATTAAATTCTGGTATATTTGTGTGGTTTTTAAAAAATACAAAGGCTGGGGAGATGGCTCAGTAGAATAAGCACTCAATCCCTGGTTATATATATATATATATATGTACATCTATCTATCTATCTATCTATCTATCTATCTAAATACAACAGAAGTGAGTAGTGATGGAAGCAAACACAAGCCATGTCTAGGTAGAGCTATGATGACTGGAGATCAGCACATGGCTCTTGTCTTCTGAGCCCAAAGTCCCTCCATGTCCTGGCTAGCCTGACAATCTACTACATATAAGACACTGCCAGGGGTTAGGGAGATAGCTCAGTGGCATAAGCATCTGTCTGGCAAGCGCAAGGTCTTGAGTTTGATTCCTGGTACCGCCTTTGGCCAAAAAAAAAAGACAACTGCCAGGGTCATATAAAGAAAGGTGGGTCTAAGATACCTGAGAATTATCAATTTATCATTCTTTAGGTAATGTGGGGGAAACAGGAATTCAGAATATTCCAGTTTTCTAAGACCACACTTCTGGTCAGGAAGCACCTAGGCCAGAGGTCAAGTCTGGCTCTCGTTTCTCTTTTGAAGAAGCTTTAAAAATTCTTATCTCCTAGTAAAACTGAAAACTTGACATACAAAGCCACTCCCAAAACACAATGAGGGGAGATTCCCATTTTATATAATTATAAAATTTTTGTGCTCATAGGGTTTTGTTGTTGGTCTTGTTGTCATTTTGAGACAATCTTGCTATGTAGTTCATGCTAGAATTAAACTCAATGATCCTTTTGCCTCAGCCTTCTGAGTACTGGGATTACAGGAATGTACCACTATGCCAGGCCTATGCTTATACAGAATGAGCTTAGGACCTCTAAATTCAGCTATATCCCCAGGCCTTTTTAAATTTTGAGACAGAGTCTAAATCAGTTACTTAGGCTGGGCTTAACCTTCCTGCTTCAGCTTTCCAGAATACTGGGATTAAGGCATGTATCACCATGCCTCATTATAACTATTTTTCAGGAATTTCAAAATGTGCTATATTTATTATAGGATATAAATTAATCAATTTCCATAGCAGGCTGGACATCATGTTTTTTTTTAATTATGTGCTTTTATAATTAGCCAATGAAATAGTGAAAATCTGGAAATAATCTAAATGAGTAAGTCTTTATAATGAAATATATACACAGCCATGAAAAAAAGATGTTGAAAATCCAGGTGTGATGACTTGTATCTACAATCCCACACTTAAAAGGCTGAAGCAAGAGGATCACTACTAGCATGAGCCCAGCCTAGGGATACACAGTGAGTTCAAGGCCACTTTGAACTATACAGTAAGCCTGTCTCACAAAACAAAACTAAGCTAAATTAAACTAACAGCAGCAACAACAAAAATGACAATGTTCAGAAATATCATCAATGATTAATTTTTTTTTTTTTATATTTAGGATAAGGTCTATAGGGTCTCACTACATGGATCAGACTCCAGTGATTTTCCTGTTTTCAGCCTCCTAAGCAATGGAATTGCAGGTGTGTGCCACCTTGCCTAGTCTCAATTGTCATCTCAGTGTGCCCCGGGGGGTGGACACAGCACGCCAGGGATAGAATCCTGGCTGCTTCACTCTGCCTAAGCTGGCATTTTAGTCTGCTGAGCTATCTGGCCGGCCCTCATCAGTGATTATTTCTGGGGAAAAATTATCAATTTAACTTCTTGGGCTATCTGAATAGACTTTTTAAAAAATGGTCATAGATTTCACACATAAACACTTTGAAAAAAGTTCAGAAAAAAATAATACAAAATAGTAAACATAAAACATAAATTATTTTAAAACATAAGATAAAGTCCAAGTAGACCATCCAGGGGAGGCAGCTAGCTCCACTTGTCTGAATTGTTTACTTTTTTTTCTGACAGGACAATCAAAAATCTTAGGAATTCTACAACTAGCACCATTCCATCCAAGTACATAGCTCTGACTTCTGCTGGAGTTCTAAGACTTTTACCCTCACTAGCAAGGTCCTGTGTCACACAAGAAACTCTTACCTTAAAGCAGTTCTCATCTGACATGAGCTGCTCTGCCTTCCGCTGGTATGTGGACTCCAGGAGATTCCTTGAAGTCTGTGTGTTCAGCTGGCCACCAGTGGCTCCATTGTTGTTTTCTGCCAGATAAAGGTCAGTCACCTGCACACAGATCTCATCACTGACAATGTGCTGCAGCTAGAACCAAGCAAAGGCAAGATGTCAGTGAGCAAGAAAATACTTCTACCTATCTTGCAGTCACTCAACTCAAAAAGCAGGGTAACTTCACAAAATTAATAATACAAAAGCACTGTATTAAAGTCTTGGAAAATAACCACGTCAAGGCTTCAACCATATCAGTGGTTCATGAATAAAATTTGTATATCTATTTAAAAGCAAAACCAGGTTTCTTAGTCACTTCCCATCACTGGGACAGAATACCCAACACCCACAACTTAAAGGAGAGGTTTATTTTGGCTCACAGTTTCAGTGGGTTCAGTCCATAGCTGGCTGGCTCCAATGCAGAAACAGCATGGCAGAAGGGCATGGCAGAGGAAAGCTGCTCAACCCATGGCGGCCGGGAAGCAGAGAGAGAGAAGGAAGGAGCCGGGGACAAGAATACACCCTTCCAGGCCACACCCCCAGTGACCCACTTCTGGCCAGGCCCCACCTCCTAATAGCACATTCAGCTATGAACTCATCAATAGATGAATCCACTGATGAGTATAGCACCCCCATTATCCACTCACTTTCCATAAGCCCATCCTATATGAGATTTTTGGGGGACATTTTACATTTAAGACGTAACACCAGGGCAGGGGTGTTGTAGCTCAGTAGTCCAGTACTTGACTCAAGTGCTCAAGGTCCTAGGTTCGATCACCAGCATCAAAAACTAAAATAAATTCTAATGATTTTTAAAATTTTTCTATGATATATATGTGTGTGTGTGTGTGTGTGTGTGTGTGTCTTTTTGAGAGACATGGTCTCACTATGCAGTTCAGGCTGGCCTTGAGCTCACTTTGTAGGCCAGGCTGGTCTCAAACTCACAACAATCCTCTTGCCTTAGCCTCCCAAGTGTGGGATTACAGGTGTGCACTACCATGCCTGGCTATGGTTTATATTTTTATGGCATTTAATAATGATTTACGGGGGCCGGGGAGATGGCTCAGTGGAATAAGCACTTCCCCGGCAAGCGCAAGGGCCTGAGTTCAATCCCTGGTTCCGCCAAAAAAAAAAAAAAAAAAAAAAAAAAAAAAATGATTTACAATTTGCTTTCACACCTGTTTTTATTTGATCTTTACAACTTCCTGGGAACCAGGCTGGAAAAATGCCCTGCTTTGAGACAAACATACATTAGATGAAAAAACTGTGAGCTAGGATGAGGAGATTTAAGAGAACCCTGAAAATAAAACCCATTATCTATCTCCTAGCCCTCATATAAACCCAAAAACTCAGTAGGTATTTAAGAAATGATTGATGAATTAACTGCTAAGGGTGTTCAGCTGAAATAAAGGCAATATTCTTACCAAACACATCATTAATTTTTTGGCATTTGATAGCAAGTAGGAGTCAAGTTGTACATACTTTTTTTTTTTTTTTGGTGCTGGGGATCAAACCTAGGGCTTCACATGTGCTAGGGATGCACTTTACAACTGAGGTACATTCTCAGCCCACTGTTCTATTTTCGAATAAAAACTCTGAGGTAACTCTATTTTACTTTGAAATTCTCATAACAACTGAACCACTCTACTTTTAAGATATCTTTTTTTTTTTTAAAGGTATCTTAAAAGGTGTTACTAATGATTTTTAAAACATCAAACAGTATTAAATGGCATATATATGTATGCATTTGTAGATAACGAAACAGCAAGTCAGAAGGGTGAGTAATCTAAGGGGAGTAGAAAGGACAGTAACTTCAGTCACTGAAAATGGTTAAATAAGTTACAATCAGCCTGTAAGGAATCTGGATACCACCATATAAAATTGCTTATCATAAGCTGATGATACAGGATTCAGTAAAGAAGAAAAAAGGCAGGGTGAAAAAGAATATCCAAAGCATGTTCTTTAGCTACCACAAAGACATTTGTCCTGATTTATATTCTATTGAAGCAGACCATGTCCCTGATTCCCTACATCAACTGGCCCCTCCTTAAATCTTTTGAAAGAATGGAAGGACAAAGCCAGAGACAACTATGCAGCAACCCTCCCACTTTGAAGGCTGTCAGATTCTCCTGATAATGTGAAATGATACAGAGAATGTTTGGTAGATTTTTCCCCACAGAGGAGTATCTGTATGGGCAGCTGGGTACAGCTAAGAACACAGCAGGAAGCAGGAAGTGATGTGGGAAAGAAGGAAGCCCAATCTAGTCCTCACATGGTATAGCCACCCTGAGTTCTGTACTTAAGTGTCTATATAACTGCCTATTGATATTTCAATGAATCCTTTCTAGTCAATCAGGAAAAGGTAAAACACATAGGCATAGCTTGACTCTAAGACAGTTCTATCTCCAATCACCAATGAGGGAATACCAAGTGAGCAGACAGTGGCAGAAGAAAAGCTTCAGAGTATCCAAGAACTCATGGATCTGGGGCCTTCTGTGCCAGGTATTATGGTGCACAGCTATAACCCCAGCATTTGGGAGGCCAAGACAGAATGAGGCTTGCCTGGACTACAAAGACTTCAAGGGTAGCCTGCCTACACAACAAAACTCTGTCTCAAAAAATAAAAATCTCACTCATTTGAAGTATTCTTGAGGAAACTTGTTTCCATAAAAAAGATAGTAGGCATCATTGACTCAAAACCATAACCAGAAGTTCTTGGTAAAAGGAGCTTTTATGTCTCAAAAACTAACCTCAGGCTTACAAAACAAGTAGGTTTTATTGGCTTTCTTTCTTTTTTTCTTGGCCCTACCCATAACAAATACAGCATAGGGTCAATGCACTTGATCTTAGCCAAAAGGCCCAAAAGTGATAACACAGGGTATATGGAGTCAGTATTCTATATAAGATTAGAAAATTAATAGAAACGTCTCTTAGAAATTGTGAGCAGAGCTAACTGCATCCATAGGATGATTCTGGTGAGATATCATATGGGAAAGTTCAACAGTTTTTTTCATTTTCAGGAAGAAGTTGATTGTTGGATTTCTAAGACTTGAGATCCAGTAAAAAGTGCTCTGCCATGAAAAAATAAAATAAATAAATAAACAAAATAAATACATAAACTGGGCTGGGGAGATGGCTCAGTAGAATAAGCACTTCCCTGGCAAACACAAGGGCCGAAGTTCAATTCCTGGTTCTGCCGAAAAAAAAAAAGTGCTTTGCCTCAATCTCAGATGGGCAAGCAGGGAGATACATGTCCTTCCAAAAATTAGGCAAGGCTGGGCACAGTGGCATACACTGGTAATCCTACCACTTGGAAGGCTGAGGCAGGGTGATTACTGTAAGTTTAAAGACAGCCTTGGGCTCCACAGTGAATTCAAGGCCAGCCTGAATTACATATTGAGAACCCAACTCAAAAACAAACAAATAAACAAACACACACAAGTGCCTGTACTTTGCAAAGGATTCAATATTTTATCTCACAAAATTAAATAACAAGCTTTTTCTATTAGCAATCATGTGGACCTTAAAACAAAAATTTGGTTTCTGTTGTGTTTTTAGTTTATCAAAGGTATGTACTCACAGATTCTAAGACTAGAACTCAAGGCTAAGAAATAGATACCACAGTGTTCTGTTTTTAAGATATTTGTTATAAAGATATCATTGTTATAAAAGAACCACATGTTTATAAACCCCCAAGAACAAAACAAAAAACCTAGCCACAAAGAAACCTTAGATATGTGAGGTAAGCAAAGTGCTGTAAAAATGAAAATTTACATGGAAACCTTTCCTACTAGAATGAACTCAAAATTTTCAATGCGCTAAGTACACAGAATTGTAATATCTATGGACATGAGAGAATGTCTGCTACACATAGACAAAGCTATGGGAGGGGCTGGCTAGGTGCCAGGGGAAGAGTGTTCTCTATAGGTGGCCAGCAAGGGTCCAAAGAGGGCTCATACTACCTCAAGGGCACACTGAGCAGTACAGGAGCCACTGTAGTGGCTGGAATAACAACTTTGTTAACATAAGTCACAATGCACCTTAACCTTGCTCTTTCCCTTCACTATAGAACGGGTGTAGTTGTGTACTGCCTGAGCCACCAGGCAGTAAGGATTTCTGTCATCAACCCGACCCTCTACCAAGTCCTCACCTGTCTGACAATGCTCTGGATCAATTTGTCCATGGTGAAGGCAATGTAGGCATGAATGGTGAACATCTCTCTCAGCGAGTCCTCATACTGTGATGAGTCTATGTTGCCATCAAGCAGGCTCCGCACCATGTCCAGGAAAGCTGGGTAATAATCTTCCACATCAATGTCCACTGTGGAAAAGATAGGACAGGTGAAATTTCACCCTGGTAAGAAAAGATTGGGGTTGAAAAACAGGGACATATCCCATGGCTGAACTCTAGGAAGGACAAAACTAGCTACTCAGGCCATATCCAAGCAGCCCACTGCAGACAAAGCTGAAACATGACAGTCATCAGGCTGTTTACACCAAGCAAATGGCTCTGCAACTCTGCCCACATAAACAAGAGACCCAACAACATTGTCAGGCTCTGCCTATGTAAGTGAATCCTATCTAGGGGTCACTTGCTCATAGCACTATTTGAACGAAGTACCATTTGTAGAGGAAAAGGGCAGACACAGTAAGTTGTACGCTAGTACTGTGAAACCAATTTGGAATGGAAGAAATAGGAGTACGAATTAAGTTCTCTAAAAATAACAAACTATTTTTTTGTTGAAGTCCTTTTGTTTAAAAATAGATGTGCCAACATTGTACTTTACAAATTGCATTCAATGATTTGTACTTGTTGCACATAAATCACTTCACTCACCAATGAGGAATAATCTTATCAGTGTAGAGACATCTGGCAAAGAGCAGAGTATAAGGACTGGGGAAGGGGGCACCTCTTGTCTTACTAAATTAAGACCCATCTAAGTGATGGGTGAAAACTAATCTTTAGTTTGGGAAATCAAAATAGTGGCACAAAGAGGTTACTGGAGTCTTCGTTGTGTTCTTTCTTGAACTCTGCAGAGTTCTTGTGGAAAAATGTACTGTACTGTACAATTCTCATTTCTATCTTTTTTGTGTATGTGATGAACTGTAATAAAGTTAACAAAAATTACAAAAAGAAAATACTAATTTGCTACCTATTTTAGCATTTATATAGGAGAAAAAAAGGCTTCATTTTGCTCTAATGAAGTCTCCCCATTTATCTGAAATATAATGGGATCATTATAGATAGGCAAAACAGGACAGCTTCCTTGTTTCATTATAGAATATCAACTACATACAGATGGTCTATGAAATATTCAGCAGCTGTGAAGAAAAAAAATGCCTTTCCAGAAAAAAAGATAGGAGTCCAAACCACAAATGTGTACACTGGAGCTCTGGTCAGGGTGAGAAGGTGGCACCACATCTCGGATGAACTGTGCAAGCTCATACCAGGGTAAGTCAGTGTTCAATACCAGGATTAGAACATGTTATATCTCTAACTTGAATTTTTCTTTTAGTTCAGGCTGGTCTCAAGCTCAATCTATCCTTCTTCCTCAACCTCTTGAGTGCTGGAACTATAGACATGCACCACCATGCCGAGCTTCTAGCTCTAGGAAAGGCCTCTTGAAAGATTTTGGCTACCAGCACTGAATATCTTGCTTATGAACCTAACTGTACTCTGGAAGTAGGCAGCACAAAATTTACTTAGGAGCACATGGTGGCTTCCTTAACCCTCCCATTCCTTTACTTGAAACCTTATTTTTTTATTCTTGTTCTGTATTTCCTGTGCATTGAGTTCAAGTCTCTTTCTTAGCAATTATTTCTGCTTAGGAATGAGCCATAATTCTCCCCAAGAAGCCTACAGAAATGGCTCAGAAAACGTCTGACTGTCCAGCTGTGGAGATAGCTCAGCAGTCTAAGTACCCACCAAGGCAAACACAAGGACCCGGGTTCAATTCCCCAATATTGCATGTCATGCTGGCCTTGCCCTGGGTGCACTGAGTTAGCCACCACCACAGGGCATGGTGGTGCACGCCTATAATCCTAGCACTGGGGAGACTGAAATAGGAGGACCAAGAGTAGTGAGACCCTGTTCCAAAGATATAAAATTTAAAACAAACAAACAAAAAAGAAAATCAACTATCTCAGGCATAAGTACTTAGGAATGTATGTTGTCATGGAGTGGAAACGATCATTACATTTTAGTCTCTGGCTAGAACTCAGAAATCTTCCACTTAAGTAACTGACCCCCCCACTCCCACCTAACACTGTCTGAGCATCCATGCCCTGAGCATTGCACAGTATCCTACATGTACTCCTAGTTCCTTAGCAAGCCCATAAGGTAACAATTTTTTGCAGTCAGACAAGCTCACTGTATTTAAGTAATGATGTTACAAGATCAGAAATTAAGAGCTTAAATCTGAATCCTTGCTCTTATCCAAGGAAGTCTCCTCCCAGAGCCTGGGGTTTGGCCCAGAGGTACTCTTCACGTCCACAGTCTCAGCACTCACTTGGCTCCTTGAGACGAAGCTGGATGGCAGGGCTGTCACTCTTGTCTCGCTTTATGCCCAGCACCTCCCGTTCCCATTCTTTCTCTCGATTTTCTTCCTCAATTTGCCGTTCAGCTTGGGAACAAATCCGCAGCAGCCTCAAGCACAGAATCTGGTGTAGTCGCATGAAGATATACCAGTTGTTATTGACATAGAAGAGGTTGTACACTTCATCCATTCCCCTTAATTTCTGTGCTGCTGTGTTACTGAACAGGAGCTTGGACTTTGGGGGGCTGCCCCCAACACCATTGTGCTTCTTGGCTGCCCCTGTGGCTTCATCTACATCCATCTCTTCTTCTTCTTCTTCCTCTACATCTGAGAGGTCACCTCTCTGAGCAAAGAGCAGATCTGGAATGAAATGATGCATGATCTGCTTGATTTTATACTTGTCCTCTTTCTGAATGCCTGTCTGCCTCTTCACATGATGGATAATCAGAGCAGCAGCATCTTCTAGGATCTGCTTGTCTTCATAGGCCAGAGAGAGGTGTGGGCCGACAGGGACACCAGCATTCTCTTCTGTAGCTTGCTCTTGCCTCTGAAGGGAGACACAAAGTATTCTCTGAATGGTAACAGCACCACAAATGCAGACCACATCACAGGACATTAACTACAGTGGCTACTCATCACAAAACATAGAAACTGACCTTAACAACATTTATGCCTCTCCCAGAAGCAGCCTGGTACCTTATAGGTCTTGTGACATATTATCTTTTAAAATTCTGGATTAGTATCTATAGAGGATATGATGTAAAGCATGAAGTTGTAGAAGGTGACAAAGTTACAGCACTGATAAAAAGGTTGCTGCTATGTTTTTAAGTTGTGGTAAGCTGAAATGTTCTACACAACTAAAGGTACTGTTTTAGGTACTTGGTGGCAAAAGTGGGAGTGGTAAACTGAAATCAGGATGAGAAATTAGGAAAATAATGAAACTAGGAAATGAATGAAACAGGATAGGTAGACTTAGGTTTGAAATGGTATGATCAGGAATACAAAATGATGCTGGGCATGGTGGTGCATGCCTGTAATCCCAGGATTCAGGAGGCTGAGGCAGGAGGTTCATTTGAGTTGGAGACCAGCCTGGTCTACATAAGCAAGTTCAAGGTCAGTCTGTACTACATAGGGAGGCCCGGCCTCAAAAAAACATCAAACAAAACTAAACTAAACCAAAACAACAGCAACAAAAAGCCAAAACAAAGCAAAATATGCTCTCCCCCTCAATGTTATAACAAGTCACAAGCAACAATCAGCGCATCTCAGGACTCAATTTCCTTTAACAAAGCACTTCAAGGGACCAAAGCTAGGCTGAGAATAAAGACTGGCGTCTTCACAGATGTAAACTCCCTACACAGCTCACCTCATCATAGATACTTTCAATCTCATTGAGTAAACTTTTCGACCTCAGGACCTTCGTGTCATTCTGTTTAAAGTTGATGCCCTGGTGATCCAGAGATTTCAAGTAGTATTTTTCATTTTGTTCTCGCCAAACCTTGTTAAATCCTCTTTGAGCTTCTCGCCATTCTTCCTCTTTCATCTTCAACCTATTAAAGGTAGAGAGAAAAGCAGCAACAAAACCCACAGGAATTCAGGGAGTTTAGAAATGGAAAACATGTCAGACTCACTTTACTTCAAATGTCAGTGACACATAACATCAATCGTGATTCTGTCAACTTGAGATAAATGTTAGTAGTCTCAAAACTTGTTATAAAAGGAAAATATTCATTTAGGACTTATGACTTATAATTTGGGGATGAGGGGAGAATCTATCCTGAAGTTGTAAGTCTTTCTTAGTATAGTTAGTTCTTGCAGAGAATTTCAGGGTCTTAGGATGTAGTTGAGAGGTAGAATGCCTGTCTACCATGGATAAGACTCTAGAGTCAATCCCAAAGCACCGCACCACACACACTTGGGATATCTGTGTGTATTCTTTCCGAGCTTCTCCAGTGCTGGGGATTGAACCCTGGTCCCTGCGCTTGTCTAAGCAGGCGCTTAGTCCCTGAGTTACTCACTAGCCCCGTATGTATTCTTTGGAAAAAGGGTCTTCATTTGGCCACTGAAAACATACCTGTTTCTCTGCTATATAGCTCTCAGAACATTTGCTATGCTAATGGCAATACAAAGTCAGAGAGGAAAATGGCACAGATCACAGCTTTGGATAATCTATGAAGCTCTGATCAGAACCACTGATATCGAGTAGAGGATAGTGAAAACTAAAAGCAGCAGCACAAGTTAAGAATAACCTGGTCTTGATCCTTAAGTTCATGAGTATGATGATTTGGTGTTCATGCTATATGCCTTCCTCAAGCCTTGTTAAAACATGGGCACATACCCATCTGACATGAAAAAAAAAAAAAGGAAGAATAAATGAATGAATGAACCTGGACTCAACAGCCAAAAGGTGAATACTGCTGTAGCAGGAAGAGGAAGCAGCAATGACATTTGTCAGCTCTGGAGGGCTACTATGGGGTGTGTGTTTATGATAGTACATCAAGAGTGCCACATATGGAAAAAGTCACCAGGGCTCAGCCTCATCTCCCATATCCTAAATGAGGTGGGTACAACAGTGCCTTTATACTCAAGTATGACAGCGACACTTGTTATCTGAAAGAACTGTTTTGTGGTTTTTGTACTACTGAGACTGAATCCAAGGTCTTTAACTCAAAGTTAACACTCCAGTCCTTAACTTGTGCTGCTGCTTTTAGTTTTCACTGTCCTCTACTTGAGTATAAGTGGGTTCTGATCACAGCTTCATAGACTGTCCAAAGTCGTGATCTGTGCCATTTCTCCTCTCTAATTTTGTATTGCCACTAGCATGGCAAATGTTCTGAGACAGTCTCACTAAGTTCCTAAATTGCATAGGCCGGGCTCAAACAATCCTCCTATTTCAGTATCCAATAGTGCTGGGATTAGCTATTTGTTTTCATACCCCAGCTGAAAGATGATGTTGGTAAACATGGTAAATCAAATCTTTTTTTTATAACGTCCATGTATTAAATTTTAAAAAGACTGTTTTTTCATACATATGAATAAAACCAAAAGAAAAATAAAATAAAATTCAGTGGCTGGATGGATATGCTGGCACATGTCTATAGTCTCAGTACTCAGGAGGTCGAGGGAGGAGATTGCTAAGAATTTGAAGCCCTGTCTTAATAAAACAAACGGGCCAGGGAGGTGGCTCAGCTGAATAAGCGCTTCCCTGGCAAGTGCAAGGGCCTGAGTTCAATCCCCGATTCCACCATAAAACAACAACAACAACAAGCAAACAAACAACAACAGCAACAATAATAAAAAAACATCAGCTGATGGTACATGCCTATGTCAATCCCATCTACTTTAGGGGCTGAGGCAGGAGGATCATCAAGTGCAAATGTAGCCTGAGAGATTGTCACTTTTTTTTAAAGGGTTGAAGGGCTGGCGAGACAGCTCAATGGACTAAAACACCTGCTTAGGCAATTTAGGCAAGCATAGGGACCATGGTTCAATTTCCAGCATCACATGGCGTACCAGTTATACTCCCAGGGCAGGCTGAGCCAGCCAGAGTCCAGGCACAGTGGCTCACGCCTATAATTCCTGCACTGGGGACGCTGAAAGCAGGAGGATAACCACAAGATTGAACTGTGTAATGAGACCCTGCAACAACCAAATACATAAAAAAATAAAGGGTTGGAGATAGAACTCAACACCAGAGTGCCTGCTTAGCATGTGTGAGGCCCTGAGTCTATTCCCCAACACTGCAAGCAAATATAAGAAAAACAATTAAGATGTTAACCACAATTAGTCCTCAGTGACAAGAACAGGGTAGTTGTTCTCTGCTGCAGTGCTATGCACCTGTAGTCCCACATATTTGCGAGGCTGAGGCAGAAATGCTTAAACCCAAAAGTTCAAGCCCACCTTGAGCAACACAGCAAGATCCCCTCTCTTCAAAATTAAAATGACCTCAAATGTACACACAAAGCACTCTACCATAATGTTCACGATTTCTTCTCAAACACTGGTTACACAGAAACCCAAACATAAGTTCCAGAACCCCTAGTCTTTGTGAACAGTACTATGCACAACAGGCACACTGCTTGGTACCTCTTGAGGACAATGGGAACAGCAATGGAAGGGTTCTTCCGCAGCCCATCGATGATATCTGCTGCCTTGTCAGCATATATCCTCTGCAGTGCCTTCCGGTGGATGACTTCTGATGTACCCCCAAGAGTGTTATCCAAGCGGAATTTGGCTTGTTCCTCAGCAGACAAACGGGAAAGCTTTTTCTGTATTGCTTCTAGAACCCGGATGGTTGCCAGATTGGTTTCTAAAACTACATCAAGCTAAAGACAAGACAAAAGATGATGCTTAGGACCAAACCAGGAAAGAGAAGTAGACAGGAGAATAAAGGAGAAAGTCAAATTCCCTGGACTGAAAATCTGGCTCTGCTACACTGCTAGTCATGTAAGACTCATTCCTAACCAGTAAAATATGAATAATAGCATCTACCACTTTCCTAAGGCTAGGGTGAAATTATATGACCAACAGTGTTCACCACAAGGCCATCTAAAAAACAGCTAATAAAGATGGAGTAATAGTTGTCACTCCTGTCACTACCACAGTCACAACCACCACCACCACCACCACAGTATGCTCTGCTGTGGGCTGCTGATGACACAGAGGGACCAAACCGGAAGCTATTTTACTGGTATTTCCTCCTGAATTTTCCTAAATACCCAGTTTCAAGCAGTAATAAGAAAAACAATGCTTTGTGGGTCATGGTTGTACATGCATGCAGTCCCAGTACTAAAGGGGCTAACATCAGAGGACTGCAAGTCTGTGGCCAGCCTGGACTATATAGTTTTAAGATCCTGTCTCAAACAAAACAAAATAAAACAAATAAAAAACTAATCTCAAAAGATGGATCAATAGTAGTAGTTTTATTGCACTGAGTACAAGTGGTTATTAAAAAATGTTTAAAATATTATTTTAAAAGTTGTTACAATAAAGGACAAGGTTTACCATCTGCCTGGCAAGTGTAAGTCCTATGTTCAATTCTTGTTACCTTCCCCCCCACAAGAAAAAGACACTGCCATTAATTCCTCTTTAAATATTACTCTCCACTTTGAATACACTTAACGTTCTTACCACTTTCTGAAGGGTTGTGGAAGTCCTTTTTCCTGTCTTTATGAGGTGTGATCAAAAACAAGTGAGCACTGCTGCCAGGTGTCATCCAATGAAAAGGCAGCCTCATAAAAACATGATGGTGCATCCTCATCTGCCTTATTCACACAGTGCTAGAAGGCACTGTGTGACTTCTAGCTCTTTGCCAAAGTCAAAATGACAATGTACTGCTGCGTTTTCTTTCTTTTTTGGTACTGGGGATTGAATTTAGGACCTTATGTTTGCAGGACAGGCACTTATGCCACTGGGCTATCTACCCAGCCCTCAAAATAACAATAAAAGGGAAACATTTGTGAGGGCCAAACTCAGAGGATTAAAGTACCTGTTTAGGCAGCTGTAAGGACCCCGTGTTTGATCCCGGGCATGCTGTGCCAGCCCTACCTCCAGGGAACACTGAGATACAGAGACTGGGAGTGGTGGTGCATGCCTATAATCCCAGTGCTAGGGAGGCTGAAAACAGGAGGATCACTATGAGTTTGATCAGTATAGTGAGACTCTCTACTAAATTAAAAAAAAAAAAACACTTTGAATAAATTCAGAACATCTAGGAAACTACAACAGTGCAACTGAAGATATTCATGAAAAAGTTCTAGAACTGTTTCAGAAAGTGGCAACATAGAGAGGGAGGGAGGGAGGGAGGGAGGGAGGGAGAGAGAGAGAGAGAGGAAAAGAGACAGACAGAGAAAGAAAGAGGCAAGCTGCACTCCTGTAATTCCAGCACTCAGGAGCAGGAGGCTGAGGCAGGATCACCCTCAGCCTGGGGCTACATAACTATAGTGAGACCTTTTCTCAAATAAATAAATAAATAAATAAATAAAACTTTAAAAAATGCCACTCTAAACCAAATGGGTTGTTGTTCAGTCACTGGTGGATGATTTCAGGATAAAGGGGCTTAGATACAGTTGCCATATTTTACAAATATTATTTAACAAGTGCATAAGTCACAGTGAACACTGCAAAAAATATTTACCACTGAAGAATATGAGCCTCTGGTTCTTTGGCTGGTAAAAAAGTAGAAGCCTCACAACCATTATTTAAAGCCAGACATGGTGGCACATGTCTGTACTCCCAGCACTCGGGAGGATGAGGCAGGAGGATTATTGTGTGTTCGAGACCAGCCTGATCTACAAAGTGAGCTTAAGGCTAGCCTGAACTGCACAGTGAGACCCTGTCTCAAAAAGACAAAAACAAACAAACAAACAAACAAACAAAAAAACCAAAAAAACGACTTAAAATGCTCTTTCATTCAGCATCTCCCATTTCTCTACACTTTAATAGCAAAGTATCATGTACCTCAAAGCGTTCATCCTCACAACGATAAATATGTTCTTCATACTGAGTCTTTTTGGAACTAACAAATGTGGAGTCCTCAGACCACGATGGGAAGGAAACCCAGGTGTCATTCAAAACCTGTGGATTGAAACATAGGCCAAAATGAAAGCCTAAAAAAGCAGTCTGGTGATGAAGCATTTTGTTTGCAAAAACAAACTCACAACTCTAGCTACATAAAAGAAACAAGTAGCATTTCATAAACTCCAAAGTTTATCATAAAATAGCAGTAAGCTACTATGTTCTGAATCCAAAAGTAAAAGCTTCTTAACAAGGATAGAAGGCAGGCACAGTGGTTCATGCCTGTAATCCCAGCACTCAAGAGGCAGAGGTAGTAGAACTGTAAGTTTAAGGCCAGCCTGCTTTACATAGAAAGATCCTGTCTCAAAATAAACAAGATTTTTGATTGTGTCACTTATAAAAAATTTCCAAATCCAGTACCATTATTTCCTCTGCATGAATATTGTCAATCCAGGGCTTCCACTTACCTCTTTACAAAGTGGAGTCCGTCCTGTACACTTGGGCTGCTGGTAACTCTTGGGCAGGGCTCGATAGCTAGAGCCCAGTCTTTTACAAGAGGCATAATCTATTTCCATAGCAATGCCCTCTGTAGCTCGTTCCTTTGGAAAGGTTTCCAAATGCACAGACTCCTTATAGCCCAGAAAGTTTTTAAACCAATTAAACAATTCAGGGAATTTCCTAGAGAATCAACCAAAAACTAGTTAAGTCGTAAGAGATGGATAGTTATCCTGAGGTACTTCTACTATCACTCAGTATTGAGTCAGAACTCTGCTACTGAGAACAAATTCCACAGGCAGTGATCTCCTACCTAAGAAAAAAGGCTTCTAAGCATTTGGATTCTTTCTTCTCAGAGAATGCTCCCAAATCTCTAAAGGTGGTGATGGAAGAGTTGCACTGAAACTACAGTGAACAATAACCAAAGAGTCTTCCATTCCTTTGACTAAGAATGTGACTTCAGTGTTCACATAATTCTTAAGTTGTCAAATATAGTTACAATTCTAGAACCCTGTGAAAGACCACTCTATTTTTTTTTTTTTTTTTTTTTTGCAGAACTGGGGATTGAACTCAGGCCCTTGCACTTACCAGGCAAGCACTTATTCTACTGAGCTATCTCCCCAGCCCTGAAAGACCACTCTATTAACACCTAGCACTGAGCAGAGGAACAGAAGACCACTAGTCTTTGGCGATTGATTATACAACTGAGCCTCCAATACTTTTTGCCTACTGTCTCATCTCTAGAATTAAAACTAGAAGACCCCTCAGACTCTTGACACTAATATTTTAGTCAACTGACTCAGCTTGATGAAACTGCTTTGCCTAGCACATGCTCTCACAAATCAATTTCCACCTCACTTCCATCCCAGAAGAACTAGAGGCTCAGTCCTTGCTTCACTTACCCAAGGAAAGGAGAAACTAGTTGTACAAGTTCAGCCCGCGAGATCACCTCCTGGTTAAAGATAACAAGGCAGCGCAGGAAATTTTCATAGGCCTCTGCACTACGCAGAGCCTTTCGGACCTTACAGAGACAACAGAAAGAAAAATGGTTACATGGTCAGGCATGTATGTAGCATAATCCCATCATGTGGGAGACTGAGGCAGGAAAATAACTCAGTTTGAGGCCACCCTGGGCTACATAAGTGAGTTCAAGTCCATACTATATGTCACAGGAAGACCTTATCTCAATAAAAACAAACAAGCAAGGGGCCAGAAAATGGGAAATGGCTCAGTGGAATAAGCGCTTTCCTGGCAAGTGCAAGGGTCTGAGCTCAAATCCTAATTCCTGTAAAAACAAACAAACAAAACTTAAGGAAAACATATTATCGAAAATTTGTCTACGAATGAAGTAGGATAGGTGAAAATATAAATCAAATAAGTACACTGACTAGGAGTTGGTAATAGCTGAAGCTGAATGACAGACACATGAAGGATGAACTATTGTTTTCTTTAGCTTTACCTATGTTTGAAATTTCCCATAATAAAAAATGCACAAGTGAGATACTGGATGGATAGTCTTCCTACATGCTTCTCCAGACCATGTTAGAAGTGCCCAGGTTTTTGCTGCCCTTCCTGACAATGTCTGCAGCAAGAATCAACAACATCAAGAACTTCTCAACAGTTTTCAAAATAGTAGTCTTTTTTTTCCTTTTCCATTTAATGTATTTGGTACAGTATCTCAATACGTAGCTTAGGGGCTAGAGAATAAGTGCTTGCTTGGCAAGCACAAGGGCCTGAATTCAATCCCCCATTTCACAAAAACAAAACAAAAAAAACCAAAATCAATACACAACTTGGACTGTAGAGATCCTATTTTCAGCCTCCCTTGCACTAGGATTACAGTCAGAGCACCACCACACCCAGAACTCATTGCACCCGAGGGTAGGCCCTGCAAGGCATGCAGGTAAATAAAATAGTAATTTTAAATGGTGAGTTTTCAAATAAGATACTTCTAAAATAAATAAGAGGCTTCTGTCTTCTGACCTGATCCTCTCCCTCCATTTATTTACTTATTTTTTGATTCTGACCAAGTGTATTAGTGATACATGGGGGGCAAATAAGTCCACAACATTTTTTAAAGTCTCAGTCTTAACTGAGAACTACAAATTATTCACTGAAAATAAAACGCTTTCTTGCATAAATACATTTGTTCAATTTGCTGTTTCAGCTTTTGTCAATCTGAATACTTAAACATAATTAAGTTTAAAATAGTCACTGAATATAAAATCTCCTCATGACCCGTCTTCAGATCTTTCTGGTACCCAAAACCCATTTGATAGGATCAAAGGTACACAAACGGTTAGTCACTTCATTTAACAAGGATGTTGCACTTTTTCTTCTAAATTGCCATCTGCTCATTTTTAAGTCAAATTATTTGCATGGGAGAATTACTGGGATACTGAGGAGACAGGGATTTAGGGCTATAATACTGCCAGAAATATAGAAATCTATTTTGAGGACATGTTTCAACATATTAATAAGCTTTTTATTTAAATAGAAAAATAAAAAACTTTAAAGGTGTACTTTTTTTTTGCAGAACCAGGAACTGAACTCAGGTTCTTGCACTTGCCAGGGAAGCGCTTATTCCACTAAGCCATCTCCCCGGCCCCATAGAAATAATTTTTATAGATTTTAATCTCCTGCAAAACATCAGAAACATCATTAGTTTATCTCCCAGTACCATGCATGCTTTGAAGATTTTATCACTGACTTTGATGTCAATGACAGGATTAGTAAACTTAACCATCTTCAAACTGAGACATCTAAAAATTAAGTCTAGCCAAACTGTTGTCAAAAAGTAATGTGTTTTCAATTGATGTACACTAGGAGGCAAATTTCAAACAAGGTGGTTCACATTTTCTTGCTTTCTACACAGTTATATGTGCCAGGTTCTGGGGTCGGCACAGCATGCAGTACCACAGAACAATCCTGGGTCTTTGTGCTTGCCAGGTACACACTTAGACCAACCTATCTCCCCAACCCTCCTCCCTCTATTTAAAACACTGAAATTTTGTTATCTCCAAACCATTCACTGGCACAAAGAGAAACCAAACAATCAACATGGAATTTCAGATCCAAAAGGAAAGAGCACTGTGGTCCTTTAGTAGATAATGTAGACTTACCACCAAACTACGTGGTTTATAAACAAGCTGGCTCTTGACTTTTGTATTCTTTTATGAAGAACTACCCATCCATAAAGAATAAATGGAATGTGAACTTTTAAAGACGAAGGGTGAATAGTAAGTTTTTAATCCCGTGTTTGTTGTTTAATTTTTATTAGTTTTTAAGCACCAAAAAGAGGACAGAAGTCTAACAAACCCCATATTCTGTTTCATTTATATCCATTTCTTCTATCACTGATTTTTATTTCTTTTGTTTTTTTGAGACAGGGCTTCACTATACAGTTCACTCTGGTGTCAAACTCATAAAAATCCTCCGGCCTTGCCCTTCACAATATTGAGATTATATGTTTACCACTGAATTTTAAAACAAAATGCAGATATTCCATGCCTACAAACATATATTCACTAAGTTAACTCCAAGGAGGTCAGATTCACTCAGCAACAGCCAAAGTAGGATCCCACACATAACAGCATTAGCCACTCAGATGGCTTGTTAGAAACACCTGGGGATTTTTAAAAACATCTCACCAACTGTTTTGGAATTACATGCCTAAGTAACCCTAAATAAGGGAGGAACTCAGTGACTGAACATGTAGAGCATATGCACAGGCCTGGGTTCAATCTCTAGTTTTTTACTCCCCAAAAGCCACTAAATCCTCAAAAACTGATGTAGGCATTAGCACTGCTCATTGTATATACCTGGACATCAAGTGCCAAAGAGCTTTTTTGAGAGGAACACGATGAATTCCATCATAGAAAATTCTGTATTTTGCCACAAACTACTTCACAAATGTCTTTGGTTATGCCAACAGTTGTAGTAGACTAAAAGGTCCCACTATGTAAGAAAATAGCCACAGAGCGAGGGTTTTAGGCAGGCCCTTGCCTAACATGAGGCAATGGGTTCCAGCCCCCAGCACTGTGGAAAACAGAAACAAAACTCACCTTATCAAAAAACAATGATTCAGTTCCAACACCGTGCTTGCTGGCATCTGCCATAGAAGAATCCTTTAGGCTGAGTAGCTTGGGTTTCTTCTGTGAAAGAGGAAAAATACAAAAACCTTAAGACTCAAATGGTTCCAATATAGAAACCACAGCTGATAAATGATCACAATATTACTATGACAAACTTAGAATTAATATCCTTCCTTTTTACACAATATTAAAGTTAACTTTATTTGGGATCTAATGCTACCACCTTCTTTTCTTACTGGTTGAAAGGCAACAATAGTGTTTATAAAAAGCCCTAGATTTTGGAGTGCACAAGAATCAAACCGTTACAAAAAAAAAAATAAAAATAAAAAAAATTTTTTAAAAAATTAAATTTTAGTTTAAAAGTTCATGGAGAAAGCATAGTTTATTAAAAAAAAAAAAAAGGAATAACTATCCCAGCACTCTGGGAGGCTGAGGCAGAAGGATGGCAAGTTTAAACCCAGTCTAGGCAACTTTGTGAGATCTTATCCAAAATAAAAAAAAAATTAAAGGTGCTGGATATATAGCTCAGTGCTAAGGCTTTGGCTTCAATCTGCAAAAAATACCCAAAGAATAAATATTGTTTTAAATGAAACGAATAGGCCATGATATATATCCCTGTCAGGCAAAAATGTAAAGATTCATCTCTTACCATCTGTGAATAAATACACAAACTTTTTGAGAAGTAGAACATTAACTCTGGCCACCTCAAATTGTATTTTCTTAGGAGCATTGCCCTTGCTTATAATACCTACAAGAAGGATGTGGGAAATTTTAAGTCTGAATACATTGTTTCCACCTGTGGGCTATCAACTGCAGGAGAAAATAATGGAGCCAGTCTTCTAAGCTGATTTTTTTTGTTTTAAATTATTTATTTGGAGCAAGGTCTCACTATGCAGCTCCAATTCATAGTGATCGTCCTGTCTCAGCTTCCTCAGTACTGGGATTGTACAGGCATGTGCCTGGTTTTGGTGATTGGCATGGTGTGTCTGGGGTTCTGGGGCTGGCATGACATTCAGTACTGAGATCGAACCTGGGTCCTTGCACTTGCCAGGCAGACACTTAAGTTGCTATCTCCCTAGCCTCTGAGCTGATATTTGCTACCCATATAACACTCCCCTGAAGCTAAACACTATAAGAGTCTTTCTAAAATACATGCAGTACCTAAATATGTCAGTCTTTTGAGTCATTCACTTGTTTCCAAGTCTTATCTTACAAGAAATTCCACTAGTGTTTTTAATCCTTTAAGTCAACTCTGTAGGCATCTCTCATATTCCATACTGTTATACTTTCCAAAGATGTCACTGTGTAATGCCCAAACTTAGTCCTTTCCTTATGACAGCTGCATGCATCAAAGGGAGAAAAGCTAGCTCTCCACAGTCCACCACTGCGAACTATAACAAGCAACAACATGTGATAGCTCATTTATTAGGGGTGGCTGTGCTACAGCCAAGGGTCCTGACAGGAAGATTCCCGCGATACAGATAAAATGTAGAACCCAATAGAGAACCAGAGCAGGACAGCCCCCAATGGAGCTCTCACAAAACATCTGCACTAGACTCACAAGAGGGCCCCAGTATTCCCATATTTCTTTTTTCTTTTTTTTGTCTTTTTGAGACAGGGTCTCACTGCGCAGTTCAGGCTGGCCTTAAGCTCACTTTGTAGCTCAGGCTGGTCTCGAACTCACAACAATCCTCCTGCCTCAGCCTCCCTAGTGCTGGGATTACAGGCATATGCCACCACACCCGGCTAGCATTCCCATATTTCTGAGACAATTATCAAGTTTAAGAATCTTTCTTTTTTGAGTGCTAGGCAGGTTTAAAACATAAAACATGAAAAAGGCAAAATGTAAGTCTCAGAAAGTCTTGAAACAAACAAAAAACAATGACAATTCATAGCAAAAAAAAAAAAAAAAAAAGGGTAATAGGCAGGAAAACCTCAGAAAAGCACCATAATCCAAGCAACAGATGCTATTCTAACATTGTGTTACAAAAGCCACTTCAGGAGTAGTATATGGAGCTTCTGTGACTAATGCCAGGGATACCTAGGATCAACTATCTCATTGTGGTCTCTAGAGTACCTATCCACAGGGAACTCTCTGGAATCCAGCCGGGCATCTCCCACCACACTTACCTTCACTGGAGGGGTGGTACCTGTCCCAGAGTGCCTTCGGATCTGGCAGCCATTCTGACTGGGTCTCTGTGGTTTGTTGTTCAGTTGTGGCTTCTTCACAGTGCCTCCATGATCATTTCTCACAGAATCAACCTTCTCCGCAGTTGTTTTGCTTAAAAGCTGATTAAGACACATGAGAGAGATTAATGCTCTGATCAAAGCAAGTAAGATTCATCTAGGAAAGTCCCCTTCTGTCAAAGCTTTTCAACTTGTCTGATGCATAACTTTCAAGAGTTTAGTATTTCTAAAGGAAGCTTACCACAGAGCTGTTGGCATCTGGCAGGAACTGTCCAAATTCTGACAACAGATCTTCCTGGTTTTTAAAGAGACGAGCCACCTGGGCATATACCTCCTGTTCAGTCAAAGCGGGGGTGTAGTTTCCTCCAGCTTCCTTGGCATTTCGCTGCTCTTTCTGAGGAATTACAAGTGGAAAGAGGTGATATTTGTGGTCCCCTGCTTTGTATTACATCCCACTGAACATTTCTGGGATGTCTGAGCCTGCTATATTGTTATCTATGCAGGCAGCATGAAAGGAAGTCTGTCTTTAGTAACTATTTTGACTGTCGGCTTTTCAGTTAAGGAAAGTGATGCTAGCCAATTACTTTTTTAAAAAATGAGGCATTGACCTTGCAGAGTTCATAACTGCTAAACTACAATATGACTTCTATTCGGGCCCATTAGATTAGGTCTCTGGAGAAAGCCCGTGACGGCAGTTTGCCCCACACCAGCTCTTTTCAGCTCTAAGCAACTGGAAGAAACTACACCCCTTCTCTCCTAACTGCAGTTAGGGATACCTCTTCTCAGAGAGGGGAATATTATAGTTAGCTAAGTTAGGTATAAATATGGTAGGCAGCCAGACAGCGTTGGGCCCTCAAGAGTCAGTACAGAACATGAAAATACATTAGGACTGTGGCTGGAATCTCAACTTAAGATTAAAGTCACAAAACTAGTTTTACACACTTCTCTAAGAGATAAAGGAAAAGGAGGCTTGAGGCCTGGGATTATTGGTAACACACTGTGAGATTTTTCAAGAGCTCCTGAGAGATGGGCATCTTTTCCCAGTCATTAAGACTAAAATTACTAACACTAAATATAAGACTCAGGCTACAAATTATCAACCAAGGTTAACAATGTCATCCACAGGTCCTTGTTCCCGCTGGATCATAAGCTAAGAACTACATTTGCAATCTTATTGGTTAATAATAATTTTGACTGCTGTTTTGTACTTGTCTCATGATTTTGCTCTACAAAACTTTGAGAGGTGGCTCATTGGCAACACCTTCAGAACTCCTCCTGTCTCTCAGGAGCTATCCTAATCCTCCTTCATTTTCTCCAATAAATTTTCCTACTCTTAAAAAACTAAAGGCAATAAATGTGAATGGCAGTGGGGGAATTAACCTAGTAAAGCACAAAAGACATTAGAGAAAATTTTCGTTTCTCTACTGTAGATTAACCAGACTACACAAACTAGATCCTAAACTTCCAGATAAAATAGATTAGGTTTTCACTTCATAGGCCACTGAATTTTAAATCCCAACTGGATGCTAAAGAGCACTCAAGTCAGGCAAATAAAACTGTTAACAAATAGGCCACCATAGTTTCTAACAACTTAATATCCAATGAGAATCAGTGGGGATAATAATAGCTATTCAGGTTCTTAGACTGCTTGCCTCAGAGGATGGCCTGGTTGAGAGAGACTAAAGGGGCACCCGTCTTACCTGATAGGTGTGCAAAATCTCCAGGAATGCTTTGTAGATGTCTGGCTGTCCCTGGAATCTGTTCTTGATCTTGTTAACATAGTTGATGGCATGATTAAACTCCACAGGCTGATTGTTCTGCAAGGATGGGGCCGTTCCCAACGAGATTGTCACTGGTGTGTGAGGCTGGACTGGTGGAGACCGTGGGGATGCATACGGTGGGACAGGGGGAGTCTGCTGACTGGCTGGAGTATGTGCTTGTAGTTGGGAAGGCTAAAAAGAAAAAAGTCTTTATTCTCCTCAGGAACACAGGGAAAGTTAAGTTCCAACTAAAAAGAAACAATGTATCTGATTAACTAATACCCTTTTTTTATTCAATCAGGCCAAGCCCTTTAGCCCAACTAATCATACTGGATGGGAGCTGTTGAGAGGGTCACATATTCTGATAGAAGTATCTCAGTCTCAAATGTTCTAAATACAACCTTTAAATTGAAGCAATCTCTAATTACAGGAGTTTTTCATATACAACTTTCATTAGGTTAACAGGTACATATATAAAATACTCATTCTACATCAATCTTTAACTTCAAAGACATTATCTCAATTGTTGAAATAACTCATCAAAATGTCGTCTAGATCAGCTCTGTTCAGCACAACTCTGACATGAAAGAAATGTTCTTTATGGGGCTAGGGAGATGGCTCAGTAGAATAAGTGCTTTCCTGGCAAGTGCAAAGGTCTGAGTTCAATCCCCAGTTCCGCCAAAAAATAAACAACGTTCTTTATTTGTACCATTCTGTATAATAGTAGCCACTGCCACATGATTACTGGGCACCAAAAGTGAATGTAGATATCTATATTATCTTAGGTGGCTAGTGGCTATTATATAATACAGAGCAGTTCAAAATGTAGCACATGCCAGCAAGGTGTAGTGGAGCATGCCAGCCTCAGGACTAAGTGGCAAGTTCAAGGCTGGTTTGGGCAACTTAGTGAGACACTGTCTCAAAATATAATTTAAAGCCCAGTGTGTGGTGTATGCCTGTAATCATAGCACTCAGGAAGTTGAGGCAGGAGGATCACTAAGAGTTCAAGACCAGCCTGGACTACAAAGTGAGCTCAAGACCAGCCAGTATTGCATAGACTATCTCAAAAAGATCCTCCCCCCAAACACACACTTCAGATGAGCAAGGTATTGGGAGGTGGCTCAGTAGAATAGGCATTTCCCTGGCAAGCACAAGGGCCTGAGTTCAATCCCCGGTTCCGCCATAACTAACTAACTAACTAACTAACTAAATAAATAAATAAATAAATAGCTAGCTAGCTGAGATATAAATCTGTGGTAGAGCACCTCTGAGTTCAACCCCATCAGCATGACCATCTACTTAGCTTTATGGCTTAAATCTGGTCAAAGAATAACTGCTGTAAAATACTGCCTATGAAGGCAGCAGCCTAATTTGACTGTGATAAAATGACCATTTCTGAGTCAAATGCAATGGTCACTGCCTACAGTTCCAGCCTGGGAAGCTCAGGTAGGAGCATCACTTAAACCTTCAGGTTCCAAACTGATCTCAAAGTCATATCTTAAACAAAAATAGCAGAAATATCCTCCTCCTTTCTTCCTTCTTTTAAAACAAAGCAAAAAACCCCAAAATGATCACTTCTACTGGAGGTGCCACAGCACTATAGTTACCACCAACTGGAACAGCCATGGGCTAAATAACAGAAATTGGGGACAGACTGCCAACTGACATTTATTGACTACTTGGTGTTTTTTTTTTTTTTAGATAAGTTCTTGCTAGGTAGTTTAAGCTGGCCTTGAGCATACTATGTAGCTGAGACTGTCCTTAAACTCACAGAAATCTTCCCACCTCAGTCTTAGGTATGTACTACCACATCCAGCCTATTAATTGTAAATAGATAACTGAATCTGTGGTGTGTAAAAATGAACCATGTGACAGCGAGGTGAGAATTGTATCTTCTCTGATAAAATATTTGTGGCCTAATGCTAAACCTTATAAATGGGACAAGAGGAAGGGCTTTCTAGGGAATGCATTTCACAGGATGTGACATTGTCCAAATGCTCACCTTGCTGACTTTGGCAGGTGGGGGCTGAGGAGCTGGCTGGGCAGGAGCTGGGGCTGATTGGGCTGAAGGCTGGGAAGGATGTTGGGGTGGTGGCTGAGGCTGGGGCTGGATGCCATGGGTAGGGATCTGATGAACCTGGCCAGGAGTTGTCACGTTCACCATGTCATTGGTCTGCACCTCAATTTTGTAGCCAGGAGGCAAGAAGGTGTTGAAGCCCATGATCAAGTCAGGGTGGCCTTTAAACAGCTGGGACACACGACTGATCACTCCTGGAGTGTCGATGCTGATAAAGAACAAAAGGAAAATGATCAATAAAAGGCTTGACAAATACCATAAGAAGAAAAGAACTTTCCACCACTAAGTCTTCTCTAAATAGGAAAATAGGTGAACTGAAATCCCAGTCATTTAGCTTGCTTTCTTTTCTTTTCTCCCCCCCCCCCCGCCTCTCTTTCTTGGTAGTACCAGGGCCTTGCACTTGCCAGACAAGCAATTATTCCACTGAGCTATTTCCTTGGTCCCTTATTTAGATTCAAAGTAATTTGATTATTTATAATTTTGAACAAAAATACTCTTATAGTAACAATTCTATCAAGTAATATGAAATGTAGTGTTTAAAGCTACAAGTCCCAAACAAAATTCAATCTTTCATATACCAATATATAATTACAGGGCATGTCAGCCAAACATGGTAGCAATATCTGCAATCTCAGTACTTGGGAAACTGAGGCAGGAGGGTTACTGTTTTTTTGGGGTTTTTTTGGCAGAACCAGGGATTGAACTCAGATCCTTGCACTTAATCCACTGAGCCATCTCCTCGGCCCCAGGAGGGTTACTGTTTTAGGCTGACCTGGGCTACAACCCTGTCTCAAAAAATAAAGCTAAATTATTGGCCATGTCTAGAATGTTCTGATGAGTTATTTTCTTATAACTTATAGTAAACCATGCCAGAATCCCAGAGCACTTTAAATTAACTAAGAAATCAAGTAGCCTAAATAATTTGAAAATAGTACTTTCCAAGTGGGTGTGGTGACTCATAACTGTAATACCAGTACTCAGTAGGCAGGAGCATAGGTAGGAGGATCACTGTGAGTTCAAGACCATCCTGGGCTACAAAATGAGTTCAAGGCCAGCCTGAATTATATAACAAAATCTTGTCTTAAAAAGACAAAAAAGAAAATGCTGTTCCCTGATTGAGATGAAACACTAAGAAGGAGCTGGGAAGATAGCTCAGTAGAATAAGCGCTTGCCTGGCAAGTGCAAGGTCCTGAGTTCAACCCCGAATCCTGCCAAAATAAAATAAACAAACACTAAGAAAAATTTACCAATAGGGAGAAAACAAATGTCTACAGTTTCTACCAATAAAATTGTATAAATACATAAAGGCAAGATCCTGAAAATTCAACCTCCAAAAGGCAACATTAAGCAGGTTAAGTGGAAGCTATATTCTCCCTCTAAAATCAACATGCCAAGCACAAATGTAAGTACATCCCATGTATCTTTTACCTCTGAGATTTAAATTCCTTCATTATGTCAAGGAAATCATTGTAGACCTGAGGCTGACTGCCAAACTGCAGCTTCACCTGGTCAAGATAGGATAGCGCATCCTCCACCTGAAGCAGGCATAAATCTCAGTTATTAAAAGAATGTAAATCAATACTTATTTTTTTGAAGTGATTTATGGCTAAATTAACTCATAATAGTAAATGAAATATAAATATATAAAGAAAATATTAAAATATGCACACACACACTAATAATAAAATTCTATCTTAAAATGTAAAACCTATAGCTGTGCCTTGGACAATTCTGGAGCAAATGATTGCTGACTGATTGATAATCCCATTAATACAGTATCTATTCATACATTTTCATAATATATTAATTCCATTAATACAGTATCTATTCACCTCAGTAAAGTGCAACATAGCTGGCTCAATGTAGATCAATGACAAATACATCACGGTCCCCATTCCACAGGAGTATGTTCACATCTCCATGGAAATCATCTCACAATGGGAAATCACTAAATGCACAAAGAGCACGGAGAAACAACGCTGCTCTCCTTCAAACAGTATAAACACCCACGAGACGAAGGATAAACTGAGCCCTGAGTATCAGTCAAAGCAGGCAAAGGTGAACATCAACAAGGAAAGTCAGGGGGAGCAGCCTGGTAAAAATCCCAGCCCAAACACCATGCCTTACGTCTTTTTTTATTTTTTAAGCATTTAGTTTATGTTTTATTCTTAGTATTTATTTACTATCATTAAAACTTTTTCTTAGTTCAATTTTTTGTTTTTTAATGCCTTACATCTGGAAAGTTTCATTTGGCTACAGCCTCAGTCCTGAGATAGAGGAGTTAGGATCTACACCATAAAAGGACTTGTGAATCTTATCATCCAAATATTTGGCCAGTGTTGAGTAAAAATATGGTAGGAAAGCAGGATAGACTGAGGAGAGGTAGAAAGACCAGTAATGGTACAGGAATACCTGCATAAGTCATATAAGAATAGTGGCTGGAATTAAGAGTACTAACCAAATAACAGAGAAACACACAGATTCAAAAGCTTTCAGCAGTCTAAAGGGACAGGACTTGAAGACTGACAAGATATGAGACAAGAAAGAACATTCAAAAGTGACCCATAACAAAGAGGAAGTGGGCGGGGAGATGGCTCAATGGAATAAGTGCTTCCCTGGCAAGCACAAGGGCCTGAGTTCAATCCCTGGTTCTGCCAATAAATAAATAAATAAATAAATAAATAAATAAATAAATAAATAAATAATAAAGAGGAAGGGTTTGATGGGCTACAGAGTTAAGAGTTGGATTTGGGATGACTTAAATTTTTAGACACTCACATCTAAGGGAAATGCTCATTAGGTATTTCCTATGTTCCTTGGGGATAAATCTTTTTTTTTGGGGGGGGGGTGCCAGGAATTGAACTCAGGACCTTGAACTTGCCAGGCAGGAGCATATGACACTATCTATCTCCCTGGCCCATTTATGTTCCTTGATAAATGTTTTCTTTTTTTGCAGAACCAGGGACTGAACTCA
>PVKA01008468.1:43862-59094 GCA_004027165.1 Ctenomys sociabilis
TTTTTTTTTTTTTTTTTTTTTTTTTTTTTTTTTTTTTTTTTTTTTTTTTTTTTTTTTTTTTTTTTTTTTTTTTTTTTTTTTTTTTTTTTTTTTTTTTTTTTGAGACAGGGTCTCGCTATGCAGTTCAGGCTGGCTTTAAGCTCACTTTGTAGCTCAGGCTGGTCTCGAACTCACAACAATCCTCCTGCCTCAGCCTCCCAAGTGCTGGGATTACAAGCATGCGCCACCACGCCCGGCTAAATGATGGAAGTATGCTTTTTTTTTTTTTTTTTGCGGAACCGGGGATTGAACTCAGGCCCTTGCACTTGCCAGGGAAGCGCTTATTCCACTGAGCCATCTCCCCGGCGACAAATGTTTTAAATTATACAAAATATTACATTTGGGAAAACCTGGTTTGATGTAAGCCAACATTTTTATGAAACAGAACATTTGTGTTCAAATAAATCATAAAATGGTGCTATAGTCTAAAAGTGTTGCCAAACTCTAACTTAAAACTTAAATCACTGAAGTGATAGTAGTATCTTTAGGAGGTCAGTCATAAAAGCAGAGCCCTCATCCATGGGAGTAGTGACTGAACAGGAGGGCTGGAAGGAACCAATGTTGGTCCCTTTTGCCTTCTATGATTCTAACTGAGACTAATGCTATAAGATACCATCTCAGAAGCAAAAACCAGGCCTGCACTAGAAACTGAACCTGCTGGGCCCTCGATCTAGGATTTTTCCACTATCCAGATCTATGAGAAGTAATTCTGTATCTTATCAATTATCCAGTTCCAGGTATTTCGTTAAAGTAGCACTAATGGACTGAGATAAATGGCTTTAAGAATTGTCTAAGCTAGATGCAGCGGTCACACCTGTAGTCCTAATATTTGAAAGGCTAGAGCAGCAAAACTCCAGGACTCACATTTCCAGGGGACATGGCTAGTTAATGTTTCAGAGCAGACTGTACTCTTGGTCAGTTCTTACGTATTTGCAATATTACATTTATAAATTGCATTCGTAGTTTCTGCTGACAGTCAACAGACTAGTTTGCATTAGAAACTTTCCATAATGAAGTGCTTCATTAAAGGCCAAGTTAATGGAACACAAAACTCCAAAGTCTATAGTAGAAAAAGACTTTAAGAATAGCATTTATTATCACATGACAAAAAGTCCTCCTCCCACCCAAATGGTATATTATCATGACTACACCGGAAAAAAAGCTCAGAAACTCACAGAAGTTGTATGTGATGTGTGCATGTCTGGAAGGCATTGAAAGTTACAGTGAGTCATTGTTTAAAAACTAATAAAATAAGCCAGGGCCAGAGGCGTAGTGGCACACAGGCCTGCAACCCCAGTACGTGGAAGGCTGAAGCGGGAGGATCTTTGCAGCCTGGACTACAAAGTGAGCTCAAGGACTGACTGAACTACATAGTTAAATCCTGTCTTAAAAGGTCAAAAACAAAAAACTCTAGTAAAATAACATAAGGTTAGAAGAAAAAAAATCAGCATTACATCTATATGTAAGCACAGTGAGAAAATTACCTAATTATGTAAAGTACAAGTCAATTCTTGATGGAAGCATGTATACTATTCCAGGAACCACAATTTGTGTTTAAAAGCTACATAGCCAAAGAACTTGGGAGAGACTCTGCTGGCGAATTTTCTTGACTCGCCTCAACAGGTATTTATTATAAAGGTATAGAATGATACCCTCAGGGCCGGGGAGATAGCTCAGTAGAATAAAAGACTGCTTGGCAGAATGATACCCTCAAAACTACTTTCTGAAGTCTGCAGTTTTGTGGAGACATAGTCAAGGAACCTGCTAAGTATGTGCTAAATATCTGTGCTGCTGGCAATTTAATAAAGAACTCAATCCAACACACATGCCTCACATTATTCAAATCCCTCCTCATCACCTATCCACCAAAGACAAAAAAAGTAAAACATACTGCTTGAAATAACCTAAGCACTTACACTGAACACCAGTATACCATATAGAAATGGCTTACTGAAGTTGATTAAAATGCTTGTAAAGCATTTGAAAACTGATTAAAAAATGGTAGGCAATGTGAGAATACCAAGTTAAATTACATGAAGATACATTTTTTATTTTCTCATTAGAAAATTCAACAAGTACAATTTCAATTGTACTTAGAAATAAAGTCAAGGGCTTATAACTAAAAAATGAACAAAAAAAAAGCAACTGTACCCTAACTCATAACCTAAATCCAAAGCCCTTCTTTGCTGGTTTCTATAAAACAAAACAATCCATATACTATATCCTCGATTCAGGAGGAACCCGTGTGAAACAGACTGTTTTCACAGAACTTGTGGAGAAAGACTACAGAAATAAACACATTCTTGTTAGCTTAACAGAACACTTGGAAGCTCTATTTGGGAAAAATGGCCAGGAATAGTGGCATACACCTGTAGTCCAGCCTGGGCTACACAGTGAGTTTAAGGCTAACCTGTGTGAGACCTTATCTCTAAAAATAAAAAAAAAAAAAACATTTTGGGAAAGTTAAGGCATTAACTGAAAAATACATCATTAATACTGGTTCGGCTGCACTGAGCTTTAAAAAATTTTTCATGGTTGGTAACATGCTCAGTTCACAGTGGCACTATATTCTGTGACACAGCTATTACTTTGTATGCAAAGTATAAAAACCTTTCAGTGAAAACACCCAAATTTTCCCGAAGCATCCAAATAATATGCATTCTCTTTACAGTCTACACTTCAGTTAGCCCTAATTACTTAAGTCCAACAGATGATAAATTTTACAAATTTCTTCTATCTAGCTTTGTTCTGGCATACCTTATGATATATATGTAGCATTTTATGTCCTTATGCTAATATTCAACAAGTCCCCGAGCCCACCAATGAGGATGGTAATCATGGAAAACAACTCAGTAGTACAGGACACTCAGTGCCCAGTCACCCAGTAAATGTCTGAACCTCAGGTAGTGCCAAACTCCAAACACTGTGTGTGTGTGTGTGTATATATTTAACAATAAAGTTGAATTTATAAAGTAGGTACAGCAAGAATAATTTACCCTAAATCTTAGCAGCCTTGGCTTAGATTTTTCCTCCCTCTTAATCAAGAACTTTCATCTTATCACTTAAAGGAAGCTTTTTACAGCTTCTCTTAGCATATCTGAATTGCCACCAGCAGTTATTCTGCATATTGGGGCCATGATAAGTAAAATATGGATTATTTGAGTGCAAAAACTGTGACACTGTGATAGTCCAATAAAGTGACCAACAGACAGGGAATATGTAGTATGGATATGCTGAATAAATGGATCATTTATATTCCACTCAGGGCAGAAAGGCAACATGAGTTTTCATCACACTATTTGAAATAACATGGAATTTAAAACTTGTTGAATGTTTATTTTTAAAAATTTCCGTTTAATATTTCTGGACCATAGTTGACTATGGGTAATTCAAACAGCAAACAACAGAACTGCACAAAGTAAAACCATGGATTAGAAGAGTGATGGTATCAAAGGAAACAGAAAGTAGAAAAGTTTGCAAAACAGGGATGAGTCCTCAAAGGGTTACTGTCCATTCCTACCAGTCATTTGCTATAATTAGGCTATATGATCAAAAAAAGTTCTAATGTTTTATCTCTATAACTTTAATTTATATTTCCTTGATTTAGAAAAACTGAAACCTAGAGCACTTGCTGCACCAATTACACATTTTGAAAACTCACATTGAAAAGAGACCAGATTATGAAAAGACATAAGCTCCCCTCCTCCATTGAGTACCTCAAATATTTCAAAGCACTAAAGCCTACAGCATGTACTCAGCTTCATAATTACAGTATCCACCAATTTTATCCAAAAGGAACATGTGGAGGTTCTGTTTAGAAATGCCAGAGTGGGAATTTCCATTGTTAGTGGGTACACTAACAATGGACACTCAGCAGGACATTCAACCCCCAAAACAATAGCCAATGAGATATATCTGTGGAAATGTCACACAGAAAATGAAATTAAATCCAGGGATCCAATCAGATATAGAGAATGTGGATACAGAATAATGTACAAGAAAAGAACTAAAAGATTGGTGGC
Source organism: Ctenomys sociabilis (assembly GCA_004027165.1). Classification (NCBI taxonomy): domain Eukaryota; kingdom Metazoa; phylum Chordata; class Mammalia; order Rodentia; family Ctenomyidae; genus Ctenomys; species Ctenomys sociabilis. Next base: position 47,924 of record PVKA01008468.1, read on the forward strand.
TTTTGATGCTTGGTGAAACATGGGAATTAAGAAAAGTGTCTTCGTTGGTACCTGGATTTGCCCCTTCCGGAGTCTTGTTGTATAACTTTGGATATGACACACTCATGAATACAACTATATACATGATTTCATTTTCAAAACCAGATTGTATTTAGGTATCTAAATATACTTTGTGTAAAGAATTTTTTTGTTCAGTTATATGACTTGTAATTTAATTTTATCATGTATATAACATGACAACAAAGGTTAACATTGTCCAAAAAAAAAGGAACTGAGGAAGGGTTTGAAGATGCCAACAAATTGCACTATTCATAAACAGAAATAAAAAGATTAAACTGTAAGTTAGGCCTGATTAAACTGTAAGGCTGGTCTGATTTATGGTACAGGACTGTAGCCAAACATGGACATATTCCATGAAGTTTTATTTATTTTTATTTTTTATTTTTTTATTTTGTCCTTTTGAGACAGGGTCTCACTATGCAGTTCAGGCTGGCCTTAAGCTCGGTTTGTAGCTCAGGCTGGTCTTGAACTCACAACAATCCTCCTGCCTCAGCCTCCCAAGTGCTGGGATTACAGGCCTGCGCCACCACGCCTGGCTCCATGAAGTTTTATATGATATTAAGACATGAGTTCAAAAGGAAGCATCCAAAAACTAGACTTTAAAGTTTATGCTGCATCAAGGAGGGCAGTGCATGCTTATAAACCCACCACTAGAGAGGCTGATGTAAGAGGATTTTTTTTTTTTTTGCAGAACCGAGGATTGAACTCAGGTCCTCAAGCTTGCCGGGTAAGCACTTATTCTACTGATCCATCTCCCCGGCCCAGAGGATTGTCACAGGTTCCAGACCAACCTGGGATACACAGTGAGTTCAAGGCTAGCCTAAATCACATACAAGACACTGCCTTTAAAAAAAAAAAAAAAGTTTATTAATATGAAAATAGCCCTTCAATCCTAACATGCTGTAAGTTCCGTGCACTCATAGTTCACAATTTTCTTGAATTCGAAACATAAACAAAGTGAATCTTCTTAGGACTCAAAACCTTGTCTCTTGAGCCATGTTGCAATGGCTCAATTCACTACTTCCTAAAGATAAACTTTTGACCCAAGAAAAGGAGCTGAATCTTACCTTGAGCCTCTGAAACTGCTGCTGTCCTTGCACTGGTGCGACTGGTGGTGTTGGATGAGCATGGCTTTGGACTACCTGGCCTCCATGGGGCTGCACAGCTGTTGGGTGATGGTGGCTGCTATGAACTGCTGCTATGGTGGGCCCATGGCTGCCAGAGCTCTGTGGTACAGCTGAAACCTGAGGTGGGCAAAACATAAACAAATTTCTGAGCATTCTGGTCTAAATGCAATGAGAGAAATAACATGAATATGTAGGCAAAGCATGCCTACATGTCTCTGCATGCACAAAGTTAATTAATTAGAAGCTTACTCAGGTGTGGTAGTACACACCTGTAATCTCAGTACTCAGGAGGCAGAAGCAGGTGCACAGTTGCAAGTTTGAGACCAGCCTGGGCTACAAATTGAGTTCAAGGCTAGCCTGAACTAAATTACCAAGACCCTGTCTCAAAAACACTAAAAAAAAAAAAAAAGCAATATACAATATATCAACTGTGTGTGTGTGTGTGTGTGTGTGTGTGGGGAGCACTACTTATGCTATGAGCTACATCCCCAACCCCTCACTATATCAACTATTGTAAATGTCCTACTAATCTGTTTTGAAACTCAGTTTCACTATTGCTTATCGTTTTTCTCTTTAAATAAAGAAAATCACACACCTTAATATTTCTTAAACTGTCTCTGGTAAAGGTCTACTTTTTCTTAAATTCCTGTCAAGAATCACTGCTTTCATAAAATACCATGCAGGGCTGGCCAAAGAGCCCAGCAGATTAAAGCGCCTACTCTAAGACAGATGCAGTAGCTGGGGTTTGATCCCTGGTGTGCCCTGCTGGCCCCACACCCAAGGTGAGCTGAGCTGGTGATTGAGACTGGGTGTGGTAGCATGCACCTGTAATTCCAGTTCTTGAGAGGCTAAACACAGGTGGATCACTGTAAGTCCCATCTACAGATAGTGAGACTTCTGTAGACCCTGTACTAAAATAAAAATAAAAATAAAAATGTCATCTGGCTGTGTAACTTTTGTACTTGTCTTAGAATATTAGCACTGAATTTTTTTTTAATATTTTAGAGCAAGGTCTAAAAGAGTGTTCAGGGACTCACTACTAGATAGGACTTATAGTGGTCTGCCTCTTTACAGCCTCCTAAGAGCTGGGATTACAGGTGTGTACCACCACACTCAGTCTATTAGCACTTAATTTGTGAAGATGGAATTAAAAGGTTTTTTGTAAAACTTCATTGCACTCATTTTGCTTGTCTTTATACTTGCTAGAGTATTACAGTGACACATGTACAATGACATTTCTGTCAACAATGGATCATATATACGATGGTATCCTGTAAGATTCTAATGGAACTCCAAACTCCTACTATGTGTTGACACTGGATAATGCATTCACAGTACTGCCCCCATGTGTCTATTGTGATGTAATTATAAACATACCTACTGTACTGCTGCCAGCTACAGAAAAATACAGCATGGTTATGGATGTACATCATCACATAATACTTGACAACAATGGAGTAATATGGCTGCTTTATATATTTGTTGAACTTCATTGTTACTTTCAAGTGTACTCCCACTTATTAATAAAACTGTATTATAGAAGTAGGATGTGTTCTGCTGACAAAAGCCTCATACATCTTGTCTATCATGTGTCCTGACTGGCAGGGACCTGTTCTAGACTTGTGTATACAGTCTGTAAGGTTTGCAAAATGACAAAATCAGCTAACAATCCACCTCTAATAAGGTAACCCCATAAGTAAGGGGAAAAAATTTAATCAAGCTATTAATAGTTTGTCCTCAAATGTATTTTTCTATTCTGTCTTTCTCAATCTTATTCTCTTACAAATGTAGATGTGAGGGGCCAGGGAGATAGCTCAGTAAGCTATCTTAATTAATTAATTAATTAATTTGGTGGAACCAGGGATTGAACTCAGGCCCTTGCACTTGCCAGGGAAGTACTTGTTCCACTGAGCCATTTCCCCAGCCCGCAGTAAGCTATCTAAGAAGCACTTGCCTGGTAAGCACAAGGGCCTGAGTTCAATCCGTAGTTCTGCCAAAAAAAAAAAGAAAAAAAAAAAAAAGTAGATGTGAAAAGCAAAAGTTTCTTTTCTTCCACTTCTATTATTAAAAAATACAAGTTTAATTTCCAGAAAATTTTAATTTTCTTATTTCTGAACTCTTAATCACTAAAGATAATTATGATAACTTCATCACAAAAGGAAGGTGAATAACCAGATGAAACTTAAGTTTCTTTAAGCAATATAGTGTGTACTACAATTTAAGAGAAAATAAGACTTTTTCCTTTTTTTTCAAATCCCCACAAGTCCATAAAAAATTGTCCTGGGAATGGGGCAGGCAGGCAACCATTTATATTTATAGTAACAATATAAAACACATGGCTCCTCAAATGCTATCATTCCTAATACTAATTGCATGTTCACATTCTGTAATAATTTGATACATGGCTAGGACTGTAGGTCAGTGGCAGAGCTCAGAGTGGGGCCTGGAATGCAGTCTATAGTTAGAGTGCTTAACTCAAGAGTATGAGTACCTGGGCTCCATTCCCAGTGCCCTCCTCAAAACCACATTAAAAAATAAATAAATAATTTTTTAAAAATCAAGGAATAATACAGTGGCTCCTGCTATAAGGAGGGACAAGAAAGGGTGAGAATTAGATAAAGAACTTAAAAAGTCATGACATTTTTCTTTAACATAGTGGTGAGCACACATGTAAGTGTAACTGTTTTAGCTATGTTGTATACCTTAATCATCCAAAACAAATTTTCCATTTCAAATTCAAAGCTTAGTGAAAAGTGTTTTAACTATTGGATCCTCCCCTTAACCCCCGTCCTGGGCTGGTCTAGCTCACCTGGTAGCTGGGTGTCACTGAGTACTGAATGCCAGTGGCTGACTGCATTGTCTCAGACACTGCTTCATACACAGGGGGCGCAGGGGCAAGCACGCGGTGCTGGTGAGGAAAAGCCTCTGTGCCGCCAGGGAGCCTCCGCTGCTGGGCTGCATACACTGGTGACTCCTGGTCCTCCAGACGCCGCTTCATTCTGCGTTCATGCTCAGGGATGCACTACAAAGCCTGCAGAGAGCAAGCACAATGACCTGAAAGTCAACTCTGGTTTCTTGAGATGTGTTGCCCCAGTTCATATGGGCTCAACTCCCAGATACACAGGGCTATATTTCATCTTAGAGATGATCACTGTGTAGGAAGCCCACACACACAGTATAGTAAGTTATAAATGAAAAAGAGAAAAACTTATATAACTTTTTATAAATTTGGTACAAATTTGAACAACTTGCAACTAACAATCGTTTCCTCATTTTTCATTTGCTCCTCAAATGCGATCATTCCTAATACCAACTGCATGTTCACATTCTTTAAAATATGTTTTGTAACTTTCCTTACAATCTATGTCAATTGGGGTCTAATTTTTAAAATATCAACCATTAAATGCTATCATGGAGAGTGTGGGGGCTAGGAATAAGACAACAAAGTTTCTACAGCAATTTAATAAACTATGTAATTTCAAACCAGGTAAATTAGTGCACGCCTATAATCCCCATTCTGGGGAGGCTGAGACAGGAGAATCGCTACAAATCCAAACTGCATAGCAAGACCCTGTACCCCCCACCAAAAAAAAAAGCTATGTAATTTAAACCAATGCCTTATTTCATGTGATTTTAAGTTTTTCCAACTAGAAAAAAAAACACAGAAATAGATCACTCTATGTCAGTGGTGGCAAACCTATGGCACATGTGCCACAGTAATCATGTTAGTATTCAGGTTTAATTGCAGTACTGGCACTTCCCAACAAATGAACTCGGAGTAACACTTGGTCTCTGAAAGGTTCATCATCACTGCATTAGCTTTTCTTCTGACCCTAATAATGTTTAATATAAGAGGAAGTTTTGTTAGCTTAATAATAGCTTTGTAGAGTACACTTTCCATTAAACAGGACACAAATAGCTCTTTACACAATAATCTACTCCGGCCTTTTCAGAGCTTTTCCAACATGAAAAAACACCACAGTTAAGAGAACATAAAAGCTAGGCACATCTATAATCCTAGCGCTCAGAAGGCTGAGGCAAGAGGATCACCTCCATGAGGGGTATGAGGCTATTCTAGTGAGGCTCCATAGCAAATTCAAGGCCAGCCCAAACTACACAGCAAGATCCTATCTCAAAGAAAGGGGAGAGAGGGAGGGAGGAACAGAAAGAGACCACTAAATCAGGGCATGGTATCACATCCTTCTAATCCCAGTTATTTGGGAAGCTGTGATAAGAGGATCCCAGTTCAAGGCCAGAGGAGCCAAGTAAAATAAAAGGGTTTGGAGATATAACTCAGTGTCAGAGAGCTTAGGAAGAAAATAACATAAGAAAAAAAAAAAAAAAAAAAAGAAAGAAAAGCAGGCAAACAAGCTTTCATGAACCTCCCAATCTGAGGCCATGCCTTAGCATTTTGCCAGCCACAGAAACTCTTCAATAAGACACCCCTGCTGTAGTAGGAACATGCAAAATACAGAAATGGTAGGAGATTTAGTAATCTACTCCCAAACTGTAAATTCATTCATCTGATCGATCAATGTGTGTATGTATTTATGTATGTATTTAGAGGTAGGGTCTTGCTATGTAGTTCAGCTAGCCTTTAGCCCAGGCTGGCCTCAAACTCACAACCATCTTCCTGCCTCAGCCTCCTGAGTGCTGAGTAAATAGTATCTCAGGTTCTTATACTTCACAGAACAAAGTCAGACCCCAACACAGCAGTGCAATTCTTTAGTTTGCAAGCAAGCAATTTTTAATTTGACAAATGCCAGGCCACAAATACATTTGGCCTGTAATTTTATTTATTTATTTGTTTATTTATTTATTTATTGTCTTTTTGAGACAGGTTCTCACTATGCAGTTCAGGCTGGCCTTAAGCTCATTTTGTAGCTCAGGCTGGTCTCAAACTCACAACAATCCTCTTGCCTCAGCCTCCCCAGAGCTGAGATTACAGGCATGCGCCACCACACCCAGCTTGGCCTGTAACTTTAGATCAAAAGACTTAAGAATCAAGTTTGTGTGTGATAGTATGCTGAAGTCAGTTTGTTTGTTTTTGTGGAACCGGAGATTGAAATGAAGTCAGTTAACTAGAATTGAAAACAGCCTGTTGATAGCTGCTGATGATAGATAACTTAATATTTTAAATTTTATTTTATTTTATTGAGAGACAAATATCAAGGTAAATAACTTAAAATGTCTTAACTGGCTGTTTTCCTAATATAAAATATCATATTTACCTGAATATTTCAAAAACTTTCAAATATTGTAAAGGGCTACAGATTTATACAAGTTTTTTTTTTTTGTTTTTTTTTTGAGGTAGGGTCTCTCATTGTACAATTCAGATTGGCCTCAAACTCACAACCATCCTCCTGCCTCAGCCTCCTGAGTGCTGAGATTATAGGCATGTGCCATTATGCCCTATGCTATACACTAGGTGACTGATACCTAAAAGCCACTGTTTGTCTATGAACACTAAACCTCAACTCTCTCTTGTTTTTCGGGGGGGGGGGGGGCACACGTACCAGGAATAGAATTTGAGACCTTGAGCTTGCCAGGGAGGTGCTTATGTTGCTGAGTTATATCCCCAGCCCATCAACTCATTTTGAGATGAGAAACTGGGTCTTATAAGTGGATAGAATAATTCTATTTCCTAGCCACCTCCAGAGTCAATGGCTTTGCTTGGTCACGTGCTCCCTTCCCAAGACTGCTGCCAATACTTTTTCTCCCCTAATGAAGCCACTACACTGCTTTTAAAACACTGTACTTCCTCAAACATACATTTCGAACCCAGCTGCAAATCCACCCCTGGCTTCCTATCACTTACAAATATAATTCCAACTCCTTAGTTTACCCTACAAAATAAATCCCTGCTTTAGAATCCAGTGCAGTGTCTTGTGTCTTATTGCTCCAGCTATTCACAAGGCACATGTGGTTGGGGTGCTTTTGTCCAAGGGTTCATGTCCAGTCTGCAAAATATAAAAACCCTGTCTCAAAAACAAACAAAAAGGGGCTGGCCAGATAGCTCAGTGGACTAATGTGCCTGCTTGGGCAGAGTGCAGCGGCCAAGGTTCAATCCCAAGGCAAGCTGATTGAGACTGGGCATGGTGGCACGTGCTTATAATCCTAGTGCCTGGGAGGTTGAAAATAGAATCACTATGAGTCCGACCTATGTAGTGAAACCCTGTAGACCCTGTACTAAATACATTAAAAAACAAAAAACTTTCTTTACTGATTAGAGGAAGAATTTAACTTACTAATTATCTTCCACTCCCCACCCTGCTTTCCAATACTAGGAAATATCTTACCACTTCCTGAAACATGCCTCAAATTTGTGAGTTTAAGGTAGGGTTCTTTTCAACTTTATGTGCATTCCCTGCAGATTTAATTATACTCAGATATGGTTATCCCTTGGCAGCCACAAGGGACTGATTCTAAGAATCCCCATGGACACCAAAACATGTGGATACTCAAGTTCCTTATATAAAAGTATCCAGGTGTGGTGGCACCCATCTGTACTTCAAACACTTTGGGTGGCTGAGGCAGAAAGATCCCAAATTCAAGCCTGACCTGGACAATTTAGTTATCTAGAGGACACCTATCACAAAATTAAAAAGTCCTGAGGATGTAGTTTAATCCAAAAGCCTTGTGTTCAATTCTTAGGCTTATAAAAAAGTCACATGAGTAAACAAATTGGTACTGTATTTGCCTATAACTTTTGCAGATCTTCCCACACACTTTATTGTATAACACGTGTTAAAATGTAAACACTATGTGAATAGTTGATATTCTATACTATTTAGGAAAGATGTCTGAGCTAGGTATAGTGGTACAGGCCATTAATCCCAATTACTAAGAAGGCTGGCAGGAGGATTACAAATTGGAGGTCAGCCTGGGCAACCTAGTAAGGCTCTGCAAAATCTAAAAAGAAAATGGCCTGGCTGGGGAGATGGGGAGATGGAGATGGGTGAGTAGAATAAGCGCTTCCCTGCCAAGCGCAAGGGCCTGAGTTCAATCCCTGGTTCTGCCAAAAAAAAAAAAAAAAAAAAAAGAAAAAGAAAATGGCCAGCCAGATAGCTCAACAGATTAAAGCACCTATTTAGGTAGACGCAGGGGCTGGCGGTTCAATCCCCAACCTGCTATGCCAGTGCCAGCCTTGCCCCCAGGGCATGCTGAGACAGCAAATGAGACTGGGTGTAGTGGTGTATGCCTGTAATCCCAGCACTTGGGAGGATGAAAACAGGAGAATCAGTATAAGTCTGATCTACAGGGGCTGGGGAGATGGTTCAGTGAAATAAATGATTCCCTGACAAGCACAAAGGCCTGAGTTCAATCCCTGGTTCTGCAAAAGAAAAAAAAATCTTATCTACATAGTGAGACCCTGTTCTAAAAACACACACAAGAAAAAAAAAATCTAAAAAGAAAATATAATAAAAGGACTGTGCATAAAGCTCAACACACCCTGGTCAATTCAGTACTTCCACTAACAAATCTGTACATGTTCAATACAGATTCTACCCGCCATACCACTCCTGATGTTTCCCATTTTAGGTTGGCTGACTGTGCTGAATTTTCAAAAAAATTAACAGTTAAGGCTAGGGATATAGCTATGCAGCAGAAGTTCCTGCCTGGCAAGTGAAAGGTTTGAGTTCGATTTCAGGTACCCTTCCCCCCCAAAAAGGATAGTAGTTAACATAGAATCAATGTTCTCCATTCTGTATAATTTATAAGTATTAACCTTTCCAACAATCCTACAAGCAAAGTTCCTCTACTATTTTCTATTTTATAAGGCACCTGAAACACAAAGATTAAATAAACTGCAGCTGTATAACTATATTATGAGGCAAAACTGACACATAAACCCACAAAATCTGCCTTCAAAGCTGACTCTTTAATCGTCCCATAGTTCCACGCCTCACAGAAATGAATAAATAAAGCAACACTTTTACTTATTTCAGGCACACAGGCATCAGGAAACTTTTGCTTTCTTTAACCTATCACACACTTAATTCATGCTTTCTGTAGTATCATCCTAGTAAAACCAAGAATAATCTGGCAGTATTCAAAATTTATTCAATTAGCAAACAATGAACTGATATAAATATTAAGACAATACTTTCTTTTGCCCTCTAAAATCTTAAACCTAGCAGGGAACTGATATGATGTACAGCCTCAGTAGTAATAAAGAAATATAAGCACATAATTCCCCATGCAACTGGAAAAACTTTAAAGATAACAGCCAGTGTACAGACAAATGTTAAATGTTTTGAGTGATGTACCTATTTGATTGGTAATTTATGGGCACCTATGAAAACTTAAAATGCACATATCCTTTAATCTGGCAATTCCTCTTCTAAGCTTTATCCTACACATTTGTCAAGTATATCTTTTTTGTTTGTTTTAAAGCTGAGTCTCACTGTGTAGTAAAGACTGGTCTTCAATGTAGCCCACACTGGCCTTGAACTTACAGTGATCTTCCTGTCTCAGCCTCCTGAGTGCGGGGATTACAGGCGTATATCACTATGCCCAGGTGCCAAGTATATCTTGCAGCAAAGCACGAAAATGTAAACATCTATCAGTAACAAAAAAACCCTCACACATACAAAAAGCCCTCAATCAATGGTAAACTACACAACTATTACAAAGATCACAGTTCTATAATAAAGACAAGTCAAATAAGAACAGCAAGGTATAGAACATACACATTGTGATCACATATATGCACAGCCTCCCACCCACAGAATGTACTAAAGAATTGTGCATGTCACTGTATATAGATTTTATATCAAAAGAAAAATCCCAAATATGATATTCACACTCAGATGACTGGATAAAAGTGTATTAATGTCTTGTAGTTTTTAATATGAAATTACATAAAGAAATTAAATTCATGGATGAAGGAATAGGTAAGTAGGCAGATGTACCATAAAGCAAGTACTGGAAAAATAGCAAAATCTAGGTAGTATATCCGATCACTCACTATAAAAATTCTATAAACTTTGCTATATATTTGAAAATGCTCAATAAAATCTTGTAAGAAAAAGCCAACAACACAATTTGCAAGCAGAACTACATATCATAAATCTGGAAAAAATTATTTCAATAACTTCAGAGACAATAAACGGCTATTTACAACCTTTGCCAATTCATCCAACCCACAAATAATTACCAAACACCTGGGCCCCTATGCATTGTGTTAAGAGTTCCAAGACTGAACAAAAACTTTCTGCCTCCTAACAACCAAGTTTTCTATGCATGATTATTGCTAACTGATGTGTTCCTCACAATAGTCCTTTGAGGGAACCTGATGCTCAAAGAAACTATACTTGTTCAAGGTCATGTTTCTGGGCAAAAAGAGTTGGACTCTGCCTGAAATATATGATTAATCTGTATTGGATGTACTCTATACCTTTCAGATTCAAAGCTTACACAGTTATTGGAAATCATCTATGAAGATATTTTTTCAAAATTATTTGTTAAAAAAGATTAACTGGGGTAGAAAACAAGGATCACTAAAGTGAACAAACATTAAAACAGTTTGGAATATGCTATAATACAAAGTAGCACCAAACCATCATACAAAGGAATCATAATTTCCAAATAAAGCATAGTAGGGTGATTGGGACCCTACAGGGAACGTCCAGAGAAAGTTGAATAGGGAAACAAGTCAACTTTTGTTTTCTTCCCCTCCTTATTAACAAAAGCTTTGTTTCCATGTTTTCCTTTTTATTCTTGTCCCTTTCATTCTTTTTTTTTTTTTTTTTTTTTTTTTTTTTTTTTTTTTTTTTTTTTTTGTCTTTTTGAGACAGGGTCTCACCATGCAGTTCAGGCTGGCCTTAAGCTCACTTTGTAGCTCAGGCTAGTCTCGAACTCACAACAATCCTCCTGCCTCAGCCTCCCGAGTGCTGGGATTACAGGCCTGCGCCACCACTCCCGGCTTTTTGTCCCTTTCATTCTTTCCCTCTCCTCCATGTTCCCTTTCTTCATTTGAAC
>PVKA01008468.1:59194-73085 GCA_004027165.1 Ctenomys sociabilis
TGTAAAAGCTAATTATGCAGAACAAGAAAAGTAAAGGTCAATTTTTCTAGTTCTACAACTTGAAACATTTCAGATAACACTAAAGAACTGGCCTCCTAGAAATCCAGACATTTATTCATGATTATTAAAATCCAAAGGAAAAACCCAGTGTTAAAGAAGCTTACCTTTTTACTAAAATTAAATTTAACAAATATCTGCCTTAATGAGGATCACTTTAGGGTGGGTGTGCTCAAAGTAACAATGTATAAAGACCAAACACAGCCATATTCCAAAAGCTAGGACAATGTTTATTCACTTTAAGTGCATTTAATTTACTGCTGATCCTATAATGCCAAACTTTCATACTGATATAATAAGTAGACCATTTTAGTTCCTCAAATTTTTCTTGTCTTCTTTTTGTGGAACTGGGGACTGAACTCAGACCCTTGCAATTGCCAGGAAAATGCTTATTCTACTGAGCCATCTCCCCCGCCCAGTTCCTTACACTTTTAAAAATACCTTGCTCTCTCGCTCTGGCTCGCACTTGTGTCTTTCTCGCTCTTTTAGTACAGGGTCTCACTGCCCAGATCAGACTCATGGTGATCCTCCTGTTTTCAGCCTCCCAGGCGCTGGGAATACAGGCACTCATCACCATATCCAGTCTCATTCACAGCCTCAGCTTCCGGGGGCGGGGGGCAGTGCTGCATGCTGGGGATATAACCCTTGTCCCTGCGTTCCCCTAAGCCCCCCTAAGCAGGCGCTTTAATTCACCATGCTATCTAGCCAGCCCTACTTGCCACTTAGAAGGCTGAGGCAGGAGAATTTCAAGTTCAAGGTCAATCTGGGCAATTTAGCAAGATTATATTTCAACACTGGGCAAGGTGGTGCACACCTGTGATCCCAGCGCTTGTTTTTTTGTTTTTAAATTTAGGACAAGATCTATAAAACATACAGAATCTCACTACTTAAATTGGAGTTGTGATTCTCCTGTTTTCAGCCTCACAAACTTTGGGATCATAGGCAAGAGAGGCACCACCACGCCCGGCCTCAATCCAGAGCCCCAGGGGTGGGGTGTGTACAGCAAGGTATGGTGGGGGGGTTTCCAATCTGGTCCAGACTGCCTAAGCAGGCATGTTAATCCACTGAGCTATCTGACCCGCCCTTTGTGATATCTTTATTTTTTTTAAAAACTGATATAAGGTCTTGCTTCAGGGTTCAGACTAGCAGTGATCCTCCTGTCTCAGATTCCCCAGGCCTGAGATTGGCACACAGGGCATGAACTGTGTTTCAAACTCCAATTCAAACTCCCAGGTTTCAAACTCCAATTCTTCCACTTGCCAGGTAGGAGCTTAGACTGCCCAACTATCTCCCTAGCCCACATTTCTTTTATTGGCAGTCAACATCATATAAAATCTCATGTCAGTTTATTTAAATGAACATTGAAAAGTAGGAAGATTCTCTTCAAAGGTGAAGCTTTTAAAGAAGTTTTAAATGAACATAACCTGATTCCAGCACAACTGCCCACAATGATCTACTTTAAACCTTGTCAAAAAATCCCTATCTGAAGATTGCCTCAGGAAAGGGGTAGGGTGAGCAAAAGGAGGGATTAAAAAGGGATACAGGGCAACTCTTTGATGTGAATTTGCTCACTATTTTGTTTGTGGTGATAGTTTCACAGATACATAAAGGGAAAAACTTACAGAATTATGTACTTTATTATGTCCAGTTTATTTTATGTGAACTTTATCTCAATAAATCCTTCTTGAAATCTGCCGCTGGATAGGAATGGCAGCTGCCTCTACTTATAAAAGAAAGCTGTGATGCATACCTATAACCCCAGCATTAGGGAAGCTGAGGCAGGAAGTCTGTGATTCTGAGGTCTAGGCTGCACAGTGAGTTTAAGACCAGTATGAAATATACAAGACTATACGGCTACTTTCTCTTTAATTCAATGAGAAGAAAGATTTGTATATATAGTGATTGGACAGGATATCATGTCTGTCATTACTATGAATTAACCACTACAAAAACAATATGCAATGTATTAATTATTGAAACTGTCGTATTAATTGGTTTTGAAACTGTCTCACTGCTATTTGTTTCTCAATAAAATCAATTAAAAAAAAAAAGGAAATATACAAGACAGTCTCAAGAAACAAAAGGGCCAGGGACACAGCTCAGCAGCACAGCATCTATCTGGGGGCCATGTGCAAGGAAGGTTCTGAGTTTGATTCCTGGTACAAACACCGCCCCCAAGCAACCAAATAAATAAATCTACTCCAGAATGAGGCACTCTTAATATTGTTTAGAATTACAGCCCAATAAAACATGAACAACTTATTTTTTGATACTGAACTCGGGATCTTGTGCTTGCACCACTGAGCCATATCACCAGCTCCACTTTTTTTTTCCTTGTCTTTTTTGGAAATAGAGTCTTGCTATGTAGTTCAGGCTGGCCTTGAACGTCAATGATCTGCTCATGCCTCAGCTTCTCAACTGCTGGGATTACAGGGATGTACCACCATGTCTGGTAATACCATTTCTTCTTCTTTTTTTTTTAACTTTTTATTTATGTATTTGGTATAGGGTCTCACTATACAGCTCAGATTCGTGATCCTCCTATCTCAGCCTCACATGGGTGGTTCAGTGGTAGAATTCTCACCTGCCTATCTCAGCCTCTCTGGCACTGAGATTACAGGTATTTGCCACCATCCCTGGTTTCTGTGGCCAGTTTAGCATGGGGCCAGCACAGGCCTGGCACAGCATGTGGTACCAGGTACTTGTGCTTGCCAGGTAAGTGTTTAGACCACCAAGCTATCTCCCTGGCCCACGACTTATTCCTAACTAGCAAAGAGTTTGCCCAACTCATTACCAGACATTCTTGGTTGTCATAATAGGGCAAGGAGTACAACTTGCACCTCATGGGTACAGGCCATTCACAGCACAACCCCCAACCAAACTAAGAATTCTGCCTAAAATGTCAACAGTATGCAGAGACTGACACCCGACTAAGCATATACCTTTGCGGTACGACTATGTGGTGACATAGTTTTTAATCAAAGCAGCATAGTATGGTCATCTTGGTAACACAAAGATATCAATCTTTTATGACAGAGTTCGCTTTTAACCTTTAGAAGGTGAGAAATTGCAAATCTATATTTTTAACCTAGTTCCTATTTTTGAAGATAAAAAACTAAAAACTCACAAATTAAAACAACTACTCAACTGTCATGTATGAATCTGGAACATGACTTTTCATAAATTTTGATCCTAGGTCTCAGATATATTTCTTTTAAGGTCCTCACTCAACATCATTTCTGGAGTGTGTGTATGGAGTTCTTTTTTTGCCTTTGCATCCATCAGACATAATACTGTCACCACATAGTCATACCACAAAGATATATGCTTAGTAGGGTGTCAGTCTCTGCATACTGTTGACATTCTAGGCAAAATTCTTAAGTTTGATTGGGGGTTGTGCTGTGAATGGCCTGTACCCATGAGGTACAAGTTGTACTTGCCCTATTATGACAATCATCAGAAAGCTAAGTGCATAGTTCTCTTAAAGCTGTTTGTTACTCAAAAGCTAAGTTTTTATAATTTTGTTGAAGTTGTCTTTGTTTCAGAACTGCAAGCTCAGTTTTAAGACTGCCAAGTACCAACACAGTGGTTTTTCTCATATTCAGTTACATGGCTTTACAAGGTAAGACTTGAAGAATCAAACCCAAGGACATGTAAGACAAGTGCTCTACCAATGAGGTTGATCTCTAGCACTCTACACATACACCACACAAAGAAAAAAGAGACACTTGGGAAATTTTTGTGAGAGTAATATAGCAATTCTTTGTATTATTTCAGGGCTGAAGATATAGCTCAGCGGCATAAGTGCCTGCCTGGGCAAAGTCCCGAGTTCTATTACCAGTAGCCCCCTCCCCCAAATGCAAAGTTCAAAATTTTAAGCAAAAATAGTAAGGAGTACATGTCAGACATGGTGGTATACATCTCAACATTTGGATGGACGAGGCAAGAGGACTGCCATTAGTATGGGGCCAGTGAGTTAAGACCAAGGAAGACCTGGTCTCAAAAAAAAAAAAAAAAAAAAAAAAAAAAAAGCTAGGAATATAAAAGAAAATCCTAAAACACTGTTCTTAAGGTCATTAATATTTTGTTGAGGTGTCATGGTTTCTATATCTGAAAATAGTATAAAATAATACAGAGCAACAGGAGCTATACCAGCTCTAACTATAAAGAAAACATTACATTTTGGTGTGGTAGAGCATGCTTATAATCCTAGCAACTAGGTTATGGGAGGAGAAACACAAGTGCCAGGACTCCTTGGGCAGCTCAGCAAGTTCCAATCTCAAAATAAAAATAAAACAGGGCTACGGATATACTTCAGTGGCATGGCATCCCTGGATTTGATCATTAGTAACCAGAAGAAAGAGTAGAGGAAGAGGATAAATAAAGCATTTTGAAAAATTTAAGTAAATACAATTAAAAAGAAAAAAAAAAAAAAAAGGATTTGAGACTGTCCTTAAGAAGAGAGGTAAATAAGCTAAGCATGATCCCACACACAGGTAATCTCAGTATTTCAGAAAGCTGAAGTGCAGGATGGCAAATTTGAGCCCAACCTGGACAACTTAGTAAGAGCCTGTCTCAAAAAAACTGAAATAAATTTAAAAAATGTAGCCCAGTATGGGGTGTAGGGGGGGGAAAGCTGGGTACGGTGTTACACTTCTGCATTCTCACATTGTGAGCTAAGACAGGGCTACAAGTTCTGAGGACTACCTGGGCAGCTCAGCAACATTTTGTTTAAAAAAAAAAAGTAGATGTTATCACACCTCTAACAGCTTTTAATGTATTAATTATAATTCTGCCCACCCAGATACAGGCATGTACATCTTTATCTCCCTATGTATCTTCTATTCCCTACAAATCTGCATACTGCCTTGTCTGTGATAGAGACCAAAGTATTCATTCATGCATGCATGCATCCTCTAATATTTACTAAGCACACACTATGTGCTGAGAATCTTAGGAATTGACAGTATAGCAATAAAGGAATCAAAATATCCTACCACTCAAGAAGCTTAACTTTTAGTGAGAAAAAAATAACTGAAACAGTAGTGTTTAGAATGGTAGAAAAAAAGAAAAAAAAAAAGCAGGGAAAGATTTTTGAAATCTTAGATAAGAGCTGAAGATATCTGATGCAAAAGCTAAGTTTTGAGTAAAGGAAGTGAGGGAGCTAGTGATGCCATGAGGAATTCAGTAGGGAAGCATTTCAGCAGAGGAGACATCAAATGCAAAGACCCCAAGATACAAACACACCAATGTCTTCCAAGAAAAAGGGCAAGAGGCTGTGTGATCATAAAACAATAAGGAGATTATTAGTCAGAAATGTAATCAGAGGGAGTACACCAGGTCTGTACTTATAGGTTGTAATAGCTTGGACGAAATACTCAGACTGAAGTGCGATGTCCTAAATGGTTGCAGGCATAATGTGAAAGCGTCTGACTTAGGTTTCTAAAGTATCATTTGAGTTGTAATGAGAAAATAAAAAGGGGCAACCCCTGTTTTCCATCCTGTAGATGCTCCTGGCACTGCCTGGGACATGGAAGGCCAAGAAGTGGTCAAATTCTGCAGAGCTAAAGAACTGGGATGAACAAATGAAAAAGTGGGAAAGAATCAAGGATAACTTGTTCACTATTCAAGATGAAGTATTAAATAGCCACTGACTCCATTCATTAGTCTTTAGTAAAGCGAAAGAACCCTACTAATGACAGCTTTTGAGTTGTCAGCATTGTTTGGATTTTAGAAAAGCAATGTAGTACATCTGTATGAAGTATGACTGAAAAATATAGTGAATCTTTAATCTCCCTCTCCTCCCCTTAAACACATTCCCCTCCACACATACACATCCCATGGCTCTAGCCACCTTCTGAAGCATTTCTAGAAGTCCTAGTTCATGAGTATCTTTACTTGTGCTGCTGTGGCTGCCTTGAGGTCCTAAACCAACTCAAAACACCTACCTTTTTTTTTGTATTTTAGGGAAGGATCTACAGGGTGCTCAGGGTCTCACTACTAGATCGGACTCCTAGTGATCCAACTGTTTAAAGCCTCTCAAGAGCTGGGAACACAGGCACGCACCATCACCACATCCAGTCTCAACTGCCACTGCCGTCTCAGGGTGCCCCGGGGGCAGGGCCAGCAAGGTAGGCCTGGGGAATCAAACCCCCAGCCCCTGTGCCCATTTGCAAGCGCTTTAATCTGCTGAGCTATTTGGCCAGCCCAATGTTTACTTTTTATGGTCACTTTGATTTAAGTCACATGGTGCCAGATCCAGTGAATCAGGTGGATGAGGACACAGTGTCCTGTTTTTATAAGCCTGCTTTTTCCTTGGATGCCACTCAGCAGCTGCACTCAAAATATTTATCACAACTCATAAAGACATTCAGTACTTCTGGAACTGCTTTGGAAAGTAAGTAGAGGGGCTGGAGAAATAGCCCAGAGGCATATGCACCTACCTGGCAAGCACAATGACGGAGATCCATCCCCAGATCCCCAGCCCTACCTGCTGTGTGTCTTAGCCCATGATGCCTGGGCACACCTTCTTGGCCTTGGATGTGGGCACCCACAGCATGCCCTGGAACTGGGTGTGATAGAGCAAGCACTCAGGAGATTGAGCCAGGAGGATCTCTGTGAGTTCAGGACCAGCCTGGGAGCTATGAAAGTGAGTACAAGGCCAGCCTGAAATGCCTAGTAAGACCCTGTCTAAAGAGAGAGAGAGAGAGAGAGAGAAACAATGAGTTGAATGTATCTGAAACAAGGTACCATGAAGATTAATGACAATGTATCTTTCATTCAAAGTTTTTCTGCCTATGTGTGGTTTGAAGCAACATTGGCTATGTAGTGTAGCCTGGTCTTTAACTCACTTCTTATCCCAAGCTGGCCTTGAAGTTGCAATGATTCTCTGACTCAGCCTCCCGAGTTCTGGGATGCACACATATTCCACCATATTCAGATTTCAGTAATAATCTTGAAAAACATTCACTGTATATTTTGGTCATATATTCCTTCAGCTAGGACTGGGTGTGGCTTGCCATAATCAAACACATTTACATTTCTGTACCAGGCTGTGCTCCTAAATTAACTATGGAAGCAAATTTACCACAACAAATACTTTCCATTTCAGAATTATAGATAAGGGACTATTCTATATATCTTTCACCAACCTAGATGACATCAAGTCTAGCCCTGGAGAATATCATCAGGAATGAACAAGAGTCTGCTAACAGTCATGATGGTGGTACATACAAGTAACATTCAGAGGCAAGAAATTGAAAGGGAGTGGGGAATATAACACAGGAGGGCAAAACAAGGGTATCGATCAGAAATCTCCACCAGAGGACAAGTGAGGCAACTCAGTGATCTAAAATGCCTGCTTAGGCAAGCGCACACCACTAGCATTCTGGGTAGAGGTTATGAAGCTATAAAGGAAATCCAACTCAAAACTAGACATGGTACCTGTAAATGCCAGCACTTGGAAGCCTGAGGCAGTAGGATCACTGCAAGTTCGATGTCAGCTTGAACTACAAAGTGAGACACTATCTCAAAAATAAAAAAAAAGAAAAAAAAGCAGCCTCAGCATAGATATACTATATGAACCAACAATGTAGTTTTCCCTAAAGACCCTCAGCTTGCTCTACAAATGTACGACGACAAACTCTTCCTCTATATTTGGTGTAAGACTGAGATAGCTAATCCTTTGAAGAAAGACAAAAAAAAAAAAAAAAAAAAAAAAAAAAAAAAAAAAAAAAAACCCAAAAAACAAACAAACAAACAAAAAAATATATATAGGAAGTTAAGGTTTTGTTTTTTAATGTATGTATGGGTTTTGTTTGCAATACTAGAGATCAAACCCTGGGGCACTCTACCACTGAGTTATGTTGTAGCCCTTTTCATTCTTTATTTTGACAGGCACACTAAATTTCCTATACTAGCCCCAAACCTTTGATCCTATTGGCCTCACTGTCCCCAGAAGCTCACACTCCCCAGAAGGAGTGTGCCAATGCTTCCTCCATAATATGTTTTTTTTTTTTTTTTAATTAAGCAAATTCTAAAGATAATCAAATTCACATTTAAGAAAAATCCCTATGAGGAAAAATTTCTTTATTTATTTGTGGCTAAATTAACTTCTAATTTTTTAAAGTAGCAGAAACAGAAGGCATGTGAAGGGATAAAGCACAGAATGAAGAAATCAATATTTAAGGCCAGGCATGATGGTGCATGCCTGTAATCATAGCACCAAGGAGGCTGGGGCAGGAGGATTGTTTCAAGCTTTTTTTTTTTTAATTTATTTATTTATCACAGTGTCTCGCTACACATCACGGATTCTTTTTTTGGGGGGGGGTCAGCTCAGCCCGCCCTGGGGGGAGGGGCTGGCATGGCATGTGGTGCTGGGGATAGAACCGCGATCCCTGAGAGCTTGCCTAAGCAGGCACTTTAGACCGCTGAGCTATCTTGCCAGCCCTGTTTCAAGCTTGAGACCAATCTTGGATACAAAGCGAGACCAAAGCTGGCCTAAAATGCATAGTGAGATGAGACCCTGTCTCAAAAAGACCAAAAAGAAGAAACAGTGGTTAACCATATGAATATTCTTGAGCAAGATACAAAGTAATATTAACACATGCCAAACCTATAATTTCTTTAACATGATTCCTAAAGTCAGGATACGAAGAAAGTACCACTCAACTCTGGAAAAGTGATTTCCAAACAGAATTCAATATTGACATACTACTCCCTCTATGGACATTTAACATTCACTTCAAGCGGATCTTCAAGTGGACCTCTCTTCTGACTTTTCTTCGTATTTTAGGGAAGGGAGTAGGGTGTTTAAGGTCTCACTACCAGATCAGACTTGTACTGATCCACCTGTGTGCAGCCTCCCAAGAGCTAGAAGCCACTCAGCAGCTGCACTCAAAACATTTATCACAGGGGCCAAGGAGATGGCTCAGTGGAATAAGCGTTTCCCTAGTAAGCATAAGGGTCTGAGTTCAATCCTGGGTTCCACCAAAAAAAAAAAAAAAAAAAAAAAAAAAGTCACAACACATAGACATTCAGGAAAGAGGACTTTTGGAATTGCTTTGTAAAGTAAGAAGAGGGGCTGAAGAGAGAGCCCAGAGGCATAAGCACTACTGAGTTGCCCAGGCTGCTAGGGCTACCCTGCTTAAATAGCTCTGGGTCAGCGACTAGGGAGATAACTCAATGGTCTAAGTATCTGCCTGGCAAGTGCAAGGACCCAGGTTTGATCCCTAGTACCATATGCATGGGGTGCCACAGGAGCCATGCAGGGATGGTGGCAAACACTGGATAGGTTGGATCATTATGAGTCCGAGCTGCATAATGAGACCTGTACCAAATAAATAAGTAAATAAAAGATTTAAAAAAAAATTAATAGCTCTGGGTCAGTACAGGAAGTCTTTGTCTCCAAGAACTTAACATTCACATAAGGAAAGGCAAGTGGAAACATGATCTTACTGTATATAAGTGAGACATGGGTTCCATAAAAATCAAGTATAAACAAGCATGGTGGTGTACACCTATAATCCCATTAGTCTGGGAGTCTAAGGCAGGAGGATCAGAAGTTCAAGGCCAGCCTGGGAAATTATCAAGACTTTATGTCAAGGGCTAGCCTAAAAGCTCAGTGGACTAAAGTGCCTGCTTAGGCAGAGCACAGCAGCCGGGGTTCAATCTCCAATCTAGGGCACTCTGAGACATTGATTGAGACTGGATGTGGTGGCACAGGCCTGTAATCCCGGCTCTTGGGAGGCTATAAACAGGAGAATCGCTAGGAGTCTGATCTACGTAGTGAGACACTAAACACCTTGTAGACCCTGCCCTAAAATACAGGAAAAAAGAAAAAAAAGACTATGTCAAAAATGGGGTATGCAGCATGTTGTTCAGTAATAGTGTCCCATCCCAGTATTGTATAGATGCACAAAAAATAATAAATACAGGATTTGAGGTGGTTCTTAGAACCAATAAATATAGTGTGGTAACACAAGCCTGTTAACTAAGCACTTTGGGTGGCTGAGGCAAAAGGATCAAAAGTTGGAGCCCATCCTGGGCAGCTGCATGAGATCCTGTTTCTGAAAAATTAAAAGACTGGGAATGCAACTTAGAGTGAAGGCCTTGTATTCAGAAATCAAGCAGAAAGTTCCATAAGGAATTCAGAGGGAAGGAGTCCTTAGGAGAGGTAGAAGGGATACTGCATGAGAAGCCAAAAGAGGCCAGCCAAACAGCTCAGTGGATTAAAAGTGGTTTGATCCCTGGGCCTGCTGTGCTGACCTACTGAGGTGCAATTGAAATTGGGCGGGGTGGCTCGTGCCTGTAATCCCAGTTCTTGGGAGGCTTTAAACAGGTGGATCACTAGGAGTCCATATAGTAGTGAGAACCTGAACACCCTATAGAACTTTCCCTAAAATACAAACAAACAAACAAAAAAACACAATAAAAATTTTTAAAAAGCAAACTGCTTTTTTTTGTTCTGTAGACCAGAGACACCTGAAGTATATAGCGCTACGAGACTTTGGAACCAACTGCCTGAGTTAACATCCTGGTTTGGTCACATACCCTATGTCTGACCTCTCTGCACCATTGCTCCCTCACCTTTAAAACATTCATTTGATTGTTCTGAATACTCAAAGCTGTCAAGAAAATTAAATCAGTTTCTGGGACACAGTAAGGCTCAGTAAGTATTGTCACTTATTATTAAGAAGGAGGAGGTTAACTTGAAGTAAGGAGTATTTTTTTTTTTTAAAGACAAAATCTCATGGTGTAGTTCAGGGTGGCCTTTATCTCCTAGCAATCCTCCTGTGTTAGCCTTCCAAATGCTGGAATTACAAGTGTGGGGCACCATGTCTGGCCTGCACTACCCTTTTTTTTTTTTTTCCAGACAAGGTTTCACAATGCAGTTCAGGCTAGCCTTGTGCTCATTTTTGTAGCCTCCAAGAACACTGACTCAATTGTGCTTATCATACCTTTTAATTCTAACTGAAATTCCCAGGCACTAACATCCCTGTACAGCTCTCCAGCATATTGTCTCAATAACCTGAAGATGCAAATAAGACTATCTGCACTGTCAGAAATCTTACCAAATTACTACCTAATTCTTCCCTATAAAACAAAAAACAAAACAAAACAAAAAAACCAAAACTTACTCCTTCGATAAACTACTATAACCTTCTGAATTACAAAATGCCAATCTTGTATATTTAACTCTGGAGAAAACAATAGTACAGAATACACTGGGAGAATAAAAACCATTCTTGCTTGATTTATCAAAGTCACTATGGGACTGGTGACACTGAATAGATCCCAGTACACAGCACTGCAAATAATGGAAATAACTATAAGCTAATCAAACTTTCTTCAAAGGCCATTCTCTACTATCTTTGTCAGTTTACAATATCAATAAAATACCTAGGCTTCTTGTTTCCATACTACTTCTATTATAACCCATCACTAAGATGCTACTCTGCCACTCCAACTTCCTCAGCAGAGGAGAAAAGACATACCTTCTTCATGCGTGTAGTACAGGACACCAGATGTTTAATCCCTATACTAAGCAAAACATAAATACAGACTTTAATTCCAGTCCAAGGTAGGCATACCAGTACTCCCCTGTAATCTCAGTACCTGAGAGGATCATCATGAGTTGAACGCCTTTCTGGCCTACACAGTCACAATGAGTTCAAGGCCAGCCAGATTATAGAGCTGCCACTATTCTCAAAAATATAACAAAAAATTTCAAATCTAAATAACCAGTGGCTCATCAAGATGTCAGTGCATAAGTAATATTAATTCTACATTTACTTTCTCAGGATAATATAAAAACAATTCTTCTGGGGGCCAGGGAGATAGCTCTGTAGAATAAGCACTTGCCTGGCAAGCACAAGGTCCTGAGTTCAATCCCTGGTGCTGTGCAAAAAAAAAAAAACAAAACAAAACCCTCATATATCCAGTCAGAGCAAGCACCTCATCCTGCATGGGCCACAGTGGTACATATCTATAGCTATAGCACTGGAGTGGCTGAGGCAGGAAGATAGCCACAAGCTCAAGACAAGCCTTGACTACATAGTGAATTTGAGGCCAGCCTGAGCTACATAGTAAGACCCTGTCTCAAGGAACCAAAGAAACAAAAACCTTCATCTAGCTAGGAGTGGTAGTGAAAGCCTATAATACCAGCTACTTAGAGGTTGAGGCAGGAGACTGCCTGGAAGTTTCACACCAGCCTGGGCAACTTGGACAGATCCTGTCTCAAACTAAAATAAAAAAGGCTGGGAATGTAGGTCAGCATTCCCAGAGTGCTTACCTAGCATGCACTGAGTCTAGGTTCAATCCCAGTATCAGCAGAGGAAAGACTCATCTAATGTGAAGAAACTCTCCAAAAATGGAGGGCAATGCTATGGAAGTAATAAACAGGAGGATATGTTAGTTCAACACTTCACTCTAGCAAAAAAGGTCAACAACATATTTTGTAGAGTTGAAGAGCAGTTTTTTGAGGGCCTGGGAGAGAGCTCAGTAGGGTCCTAGGTTCAATCCCCGGTACCCTCCAAAAAAAAAAAAAAAAAGAAAGAAAAGAAAAAGAGAAAGGAAAAGTAGGTTTTTTATTTTTTTTGCTTTTTTTTAAAGATAGGGTCTCACTATGTAGTTCAGGCTGATCTTGAGCTCACTTTCGGTTTTTTTTGGTGGAACCGGGGATTGAACTCAGGTCCTTGCGCTTGAGCTCACTTTGTAGTGAGCAATAATCCTCTTGCTTCAGCTTCCTAAGTGCTGAGATTACAGGTGTGTGCCACCACGACCAGCTGAAAAGTAGTCCTTTTTCTTTTTTTGTATTTGGTACAGGGTCTCACTACACACCTCCGACTTCTAGTGATCCTCATATTTTCAGCCTCCAGCACTGGGATTACAGGATGTGCCACCACACCCGGACTCAGTGGCCAGTTCAGCACACCCAGGGGGCAGGCATGGCAGGTAGTGCTGGGGATCAACCACCATCCCTGTGCCTGCTTAGCACGCTGGACTATCTTGCTGGCCCTTGAAAGATAGTCTTGATGGTTTAAAAGAACTATATAAAACCAGAAAGACTCTCACCTGTAGTTTCCTTGGGTTACAAATTATGTTAATTAAACATGTACAGCAAAACCATCCATACAGTGAACGCACTAACAAATGCAACTGTTGAAGAAATTAAGAGTATTCTATTTGAAGTCTGACTTAACTATCGGGACTGGGATGTGGTTTAGTAGAACTAGTGCTTAGCACAAAAAGTAAACATTAATTTAAAAAATGTCACAACCCTTTATAAACAGCTTTGTGATTAAAATGTAAATCCAACCCTCTCTGCTATGAATTTCAGCCTTGTGAAGGACTGGTAGGAGTTTCCACATCTCCTGTGCACGGCTGAGTTTAAAGTCCTAAAACACTCTTAAAAGAGGGGCCAAAGCTAGCTAGCTATCCACCACCTCACTGGTGTAGAGGAAGCCCCGCCCCACACAGCCACAGATCATCAAGGGAACTCCAGGAAAGCTTGTCCCGACCACATTTTTAGGTCTTCACTGACTGCCCTTCCCCATTACCAACATAGCGGAAGCGTGGTCATATCACCAGCTGCCCTCGACCACACACTGTCCCCCGAACACCTCTGCCCTATAATCACAAGCAAGAGGAGTGGCTGTGACCAAATCCCTACAATGTTAGTAGTATGATGCCATCCACCCTTTGGAGTGCAAAGTAGGAAAACACTAGTTCCAGCCCTCAAACCCTACAAAGGCACGGTCGAGCCTCAAGATTATGTTCCTACACCTTCACAGTTCCAGCCAACAGGGCCCTTTGCTCCCGAAGGGATGGGGCA
>PVKA01008469.1:0-37591 GCA_004027165.1 Ctenomys sociabilis
TGCATGCACAAGGTTATTTATTTCCACAATGTGTATAATAGCAAACAATTAAATAAACCTTGTTATTAGAGAACTGGCTAAACAGATGTGTTTCATTCATACAGCCAAATATATAACACTGGAAAAGCAAAAGAGGAAGCTGTCTACATAAGGTAATATAGCAACATATTAAAAATACGTATTAAGTACAAAATGCAGAGAAATAACAACAGTGTATGTAATATCTTACTACTGGTGTTAAAAGAATTTAAAATATTCTTGTATTTACTCATACATGCATGTAAGTGGTAGCTGTGGAAAACAGATGGGAAAGACTTATTACTACATGTCGTTTTGCTTTTGTTTTTAGTACCAGAAACTGAACTCAGGACCTTGTTCTTGCCAGGTAGGCACTATGCTGCTGAGCTATATTCTTGGCCCTTACTATTTGTTTTTCAACAAATTGTTTTTCAAAAAATTATACATAAAATAATGGGAAAATCAGAAAGACAATGATTTTATAACTCTAATAACAGAAATAATTTACATGGAACTTTTTAAATTTTTTTTTCTTTTTTTGTATCTTAGGGAAGGGTACAGGGTGTGCAGGGTCTCACTACTAGATCGGACTCATAGTGATTTGCCTATTTACAGCCTCCTAAGTATTGGAATTACATTTGTGTACCACCATGCCCACTCTCAAATGCCATCTCAGCAGGCCAGGGGATCCAATCCCCTGTGCCCTGAGTCTGCTTGCAGGTGCTTTAATCTGCTGAGTTATTTGGCCGGCCTTTTATTTTCTTTTCTCAGATACCTGAAAAGATACTGTTACTGAGAAATGTACAAAATTTTAATGTGAAATGATTTTACTATATTGAGAACACTTTTTGTCATGAATAGATATTTGAATGTTTATTCAGTTTTGTAAAAGCTGGAATGTCATGGAATACTTTATTATACTGAACTTCAAAATAAGGCATGTTAGGGCTGACAAGACAGCTAAGTGGACTGAGCGTCTGTCTGCTTTGGCAAGCACAGGGACCAGGGTTCAATCCCAGGTCCCAGGTCTGCCCCCAGAGCACACTGAGCCAGTGATTTGAGTCCAGTGGTGGTGGCCCACCTGTAATCCCAGTGCTGGGGAGGCTGAAAACAGGAGGATCATTATGAGTCGAAGCTGTGTAGTTAAGACCTTGCACCAAATACATAAAATGAAAAAAAAAAAAGTGTTATTGCAGAATAAACAAACTGAACATGACTGCCACAATATCAAAGCTCACAATGCACATTTAGCTTCAGTGGCTGTGAGAAGAAGCCTCTGCCTGCAGTAGGTCCCCAGTAAGGTCAGCAGCAGTGAGGTCCACACTGACTGGGAGTGCATGCTCCAGGCTGAAATGCTGAAGGTGTAAAATGTACAGCAACACCACTCTTATTTATTATTTTTGTTTTAGAGAAGTTATTTTAATAAAAATGTTGAAAAAAATTAAATAAAATGAAGAACATCTTGGGTAAATAAAAGTCTACCTAAATAGTTCTACCTGATCTAGACATTACATTTTATAAACCTGTAGTGAAATATTTATTGAAACAATATTATACATATATGAGATATAGTGTAACACACAATATAGATGATATATTATACACACACACACACACACATATTATAAAACTTTGAGACCCATGACAGATAGAAAACCTTTTCTACTTTTTAAAAAATTGACATCAAAGGCTGGGGAGATAGCTCAGTGGTTTAAGTTCCTGCCTGGCAAGCGCAAGGACCCCAGTTCAAGCCCCAGTACCATATGCTGTGTCTCTATATCACACAAGCTACACAAAACTGGGCGTGGTGGCACACATCTGTAATCCCAGCGCTGGGATAGCTGAGACAGGAGAATCACTACAAGTCTGAACTGCATAGTTAGAATTTGTATCAAATAAATAAAAATAAGTTGACTCTAAGAAAGTTTTAATCAACTGTACTAAAAAGGTATCTTCAAGTAGAAACTCCCTAAACTCCATCACAAAAGTCAAGTTTACAGTTGGCTGCTTCAATTAAAATTCTAGGTCTGCTACTTTCAGCTTGAGTGCCTCAGTGTGAAGATGGAGATGATCCCTGTGCACTGAGCAAAGAGCATGCATGGCACATACAACTGTTCAATAAATGTCAGCTATAATTGGGGTCCATTACTGAAATCATTCAACCAACCATCCATCCATCCATCCATCCATCCATCCATCCATCCATCCATCCATCCCATCATCATCCTTGATCAAAGATCAAGAAGAGCTACATACTACACTCTGGGCCAATCTATCTGCCTGGAACTTGTATCTGGTGAGACAGTTTGTCTACCAAACTTAGCTGGCTTCAGAGTCAGTTGGAGGACAATGCTAAGGCTAAGCCCCAGCCCTAGCTTGTGATTTAGTATGTCTGGAGAAATGCTGAAATCTTGCACTTTAAGTCCCCAGATAGCTGTTGCTACTGCTATCTGTGATCAAGTTTTGAGAAGCACTAGTATAAGGTGCTTAGGCTTCTAGCATGGACTGATTAGCATGTAGACTGAGGTTGATTTTTAACAATCCCTTAGGTCCCTCTGTGCTCTCTACATACATACCAAATAATTTTGGAAGAAGTGTTAATGTATAGCAGAGGAAGCCACTAACAGAAAAGATAACCTATAGAATGGTGAAAAGAGAACCTACAGTAAGGGAAAAGGCTTTTGCTAACTACTCTTCAGGGAAAAGATTAAAATCTAAAATATATAAGGAAGTCAAAAAAACTAGAGCTCCCTCCATTTAAAGACCCAAAGACAAAAATGGGCATCTGAAACACACATTTCCTGGATGAAGCAACACAAAAGGCCAATAATATATGAAAAGATGTTCAACACTGCTGGGCATCTGAGAAATTAACTAAAACAATACATGAGACTCCATTTCATTCCAGAAAGAATGGTGATCACCAAGAAATCAACCAACAGCTGAGTGTAGTGGTACACACCTGTAATGTCATTACTTGAGAGGCTGAGGCAAGAGGATCACCACAAGTTCAAGGCCTACCTGGGTTACTAGTGAGTTCAAGGAGAGCTGGGACTATAGTGAGTCCCTGTCTCAAAAGTAAATAAAAAGAAACAAACCAATAACAAATGCTGGAAAGCCTGTGAGGAGAAAGGGATATATGTATAACAATACCAACAGTAATGTGACCAATATGTACTGCAACATAGACTAGTAAGTTTAAAAAAAGAAATTCAAAAAGAAAAAAGTGCTTTGGAATTTTTTGCAGGACACTGGAGACTAAGGATGAATAAAGAAAAATATAATTATCAAGAGCAAAGAAAAGTAGAAGGGAGATCATAGTTGAGTTGCAAATGAAGGCAAAAAGCACAGGCTGCTAAAAAAAAAAAAATTCAAAGGGGCATAAATAAAAGCATTAAAAGGTTTTGAAGAATGGCAGATAGGAAAACCAAAACTCTTTCTGAAAGTTTCTCAACACATACAAGTCAAACATCAGAATAATCAACCCAATACTGTCTAGACATGCAGCACCTTATATCAGCAGTAACTGCCAAAAAATTACTCTGAAAAGCTGCTTTTCAATATTCTACCTGGAAAAAGCTCACCCAGCATTCATCTCTCTGCATCTTTATGGTGAGCCCATTCAAGCACCTCCAAACCTGATTCATCCTGAACCTTTACCATCTTAAGAGTGCCCTGCATTTCACTCAAAAAATCACTTCCTCTTTCCAGTTCTTTTTACTTTTGTATGAGCTTATTTAGAACATGTCCCATTTACTTCTCTCTCTCTCTCTCTCTCTCTCTCTCTCTCTCTCTATATATATATATATATATATATATATATATATATATATATGATGTGTTCTCTCTCTCTCTAAATATGAACTCCACAAACATAAAAGGTCATGGTCAGATTTCTATTAATAGTTGGGTGTGATGATTCTAGTGCCTGCCAAGCCAGTCCTGTGAAAGATGAGGTAGGAGGATCATACATCTGAGTCCAGCCTAGAAAACTGTCTCCACATTTTAGAAACAATGATAATAAAGGGCTAGGGTTGCAACTCCAAAGAAATGGCCTGGGTTCAATCCCCAGTACTCTCCTGTGCTAAAAAAAAAAAAAAAAAAAAAAAAGCACATTATCAACACTTTAGTCCCTTACTCCAAAATCTCTAGTGTGTCTATCACCTTAAAGCTGATCAATTCTATAATTATACAATATTATGTACACTCTCTGACCATTTCCCAGCTTCTTCTCATAATGCTCTATCACAGCACAGGGCCTTCCTCTAGTCACAAAGAATGGCTGCACCATCACAGCTGCCAGCAACCCTCTGCCATGTGCCACTAGCTTCACAATTTGTGTTCTTGTTGGTGTAAATTAACAGAATTCTGGCCAAAGTGTTACTTCCTCTGTGAAGTCTTTCTTGAACCTTTCTACTTAACTGTCCTTCAGCTCTCTCCAGAGTTCTTACGTATCACTGTCATTTATAAAAAAGCTTTTTCAATATTTGTCTACAAAACTGAAGGCAGACTCTGCACTACTTTATTGAGCTTCACATAGCAATATCATTGCAAAGAAAATCATACTAAAACAGATGAAATTGGGGCTGGGGAGATGGCTCAGTGGAATAAGCACTTTTCCTGGCAAGTGCAAGAGCCCGAGTTCAATCCCCAGTTCCGCAAAAACAACAACAACAACAAGAACAAAAAAAAAGATGAAATCAAGAATAATTTAATGTATCTTCTCAGACAAGTCAGAAATGTTTTAAAGTATTAAGGAGTTTTGTAATGTTGCTGTTTTTCGCAGTGGTGATTAAAACTAGTCTTGTGCACAAGAAACAATAAATGCCCTACCACTGAGCTATCATCTTCAGATGTTTTAATGCAAACAAAATCTAAATTTAATACCTATTTTGCTTTAAAGTTCCTCATAAATTGTTTCCTCTTAATTTTTAAAAACACATAACTGTATTTCCCTGATCAGAAACCTTCAGATTGGTTCTCAAAGGTCTCTAACAGTCACATGTTGTATGAACCCTCTTTTAAGATGGTATGCTTGGGTGTTAAGTGTTCAAGTTCTTACAAGGGTATAACAGTTTCATGTTCACCTAAGGACTGAAGCCACTGAGAACGTGTTGTGTGAGGTCTGTTAAATCTCCCCAACTAAAATGGCTAATTGTTGGGTTGTCCACTCACTGCCAATGGGCATCGCAAACATCTGTGCAGCACCAAGCTGACAATAGAGTCAACTTTGACTCCTTTATCTCGCCTGCCTTCTTAAGTCTTGCTAGGTATGTCCGCCTCTAAATCTAATCTATTTCTCATTTTATTATGTGCTTATTTAACAAATACTGAACTGAGAAGGCAATTATAAAAACAAATATTAATTAGAATAAATAAACAGAGAAAACAACTGATATGGATATTAAACTACATCAAATTCTTTTTGCAGTAAGATGGGGCACAAAAACATTACCAAAACTTAAGATCCTTCATGGGATATTATTAAACCAGATGCCACCCTTCCAGTTTTCAATGCCTTCATTTGTCTGTTTTTTATTTTTATTTTTTTATGGGGGTCTGGTTTTATACACAAAAAAATTGTCCTCAGTCACAAAAATCACTCAACCCTACAATTATTTAAACCTGATCTTTAAATTCCATTGTAACCAAATAAAAGTAATTTTTAAAATCCCAATAGATAGGCTCAGAGGTAGTGTGTGTCTGTAAATCTCAGCTACTAAGATAGGAGGATTGTGAATAAAGTTCAAGGACAGCTTGAGTTAGCAGGTCTCTACTGCAAAAGACAAAAACACTGCTCCCCACAGTATCATCTCCACTCACATTATACTATATAATGTCTAACATAGGCACAATGCTACTTAGCAGGTTTTACAAGTACTCCTAAAGCAACCAAAGAACTTTCAACCACACAACTGGAATGTGTTCTGTTAACTGCATAATGTGCTGCTCTGCTTTTCAAAATTCACCTATCTTTACATCTCTTTCTGTGACTGCTGCCTCACAGATTGTCTGCCATTCTTTTTCAGAAATGCATTTCTCATTTGAAGCCCAAGTCAGAACTGATAATAAAGTAAGGGCCAATCTTAGGGACTGTAGGTAAGAAAATTCTTCTGTGCCTCACTAATGTATCTATTTCAGTTCCTCCCATCTTTCCCTGCCTCCTATGCCCTCAGTACAGGAATCATCTTGATGAAACATTTCCTGAGACAAGTACTGGCACACATTGCCAGCATCTGCATCCTCAACTGCTTCTTCATCTCTCTCCACTGTTTCCACATTATAAGCCTAATCTAGGCATCTCCTCATGCACACCTTGTATGTTAGAACATCAATTTTCTGAAGGTACCATCCTCAGTACTATTATTCTTAACCAGTATCAGTAAACCCACCATCGTGAACCTGTCCAGGTCTTCCCAGGTGGTGACATGCAAAGAAAACGGATGCAAATTAGAACTGACCAGCATTTTCCAATACAACATGACAAGTGTTGAGGCAGAGAAGCTTGGATTCAATTCCCATTTCCATCAGTCATTAGCAAAGCTCTCCCCAGTCTAGTTTTATCATGCTCCCTGAAAGGGGTCAGTAATCCTTAATTTCAAGAAATTTTAAAGTAAAAATCTGTACTTCAAATTTTATATTTAAAAGGAATGTGGCAAATATAAAAACTAAAAGAAAAAATAATTTAACATTAACAAGTCTGTAGGTTGGTTTTTTGACAGTGTTTGTTTTGGACAGCCTAGACAAATTAGTATTTTTCTTTTAAAAAGTCTCTTGTTCTTAGTGAGGAAAAAATAAATACAAGAATATCATTTGAATCAGAGTAATAAAATTTTATCATGTATACCAATTTTACTGAGAGGATATCTAACACAATAAATACAACAAGGTTGATAATTTCAACTCACAGGGCCTTCGCCTTCTTTAATTCATGCAAACTCAGGTTACACTGATTTTCCAAATTTATCGCAACTTCAAATATTTTTTCCCTTTATCACCACAGTAATTACTCACAAATTCAATCCTAAGTATTAAAACTGTGGCTTCCTACTACACTTTCCTTCATCTAGTATATGTCTGGATTTTGATTTAAGAAAATAAAATCATTATAACCTTTTAGTCTTTGTTGGGGACCAAAGCAACCTATCATTTATCTTACTCCATAATCTGTAATATCAACATACAATAAAATGGAAAATACCAAGTTCTACTGTTAACATATTATCACAGTAACATCAATTCTCTTTAGCTCCAACTAAAAAAAAAAATAAATTATCTGTGCAGAAGCAAAGTACAGCACAAGAGTCACTTTTGTAATTTAAAACAAGTCAGTACTATTTACCACTGTATGGAAAAAAATTATTTTTTGCTAGATCTGGCAGCCACAAAGCTGTGGTCTACAGACCAAATTGTTTAGAGAAAAACCTATGCATCCTAACTCTTGAATCTTTTGAAATTTTTCCTTTAATACTCTGCTAAAATTGCTTTCGTAAGTCACCAATATGCTCTGAGAGGCATCAAAATTTTAACGCTGGACTCAAATATTTATGACAAAATATTCAAATAATAACCTCCATGAAAATGACTATTTTCACATTCTCTTCCAACTTACCCCACACCAGGCACTGCATTTTTTTTTTTCTTTTACAGATGCCACAGTGAATAGGACAAAACCCCATTTCGAGTGAAGCATACATTCCACAAGCACATCCTAGACCAGCCTCTCTCTTATGAGACCAAGTGCCTAACTACAGCTTACTTAATGCCAAGAGCCAAATCCTGACTAAGGCTGAACACTAGGGTTTTAGATTAGGAAAAAGTCATACAATAACATCTTTTGTCTTAAAAAAAAAAAAAAAAAAAACACCACAGTAGCATGTGTACGATAGGTTTTTGTTTCTACCTTTTAACCCACATCTACCACTGCTGCTTCAGTCAATGATTATAATTCACTGATGTACTGTATTTCTTATATTTCTTTTCCCCTCCAACCATATTACATATAGCTTTTCCTATATGTTCAAAATGTATAGCATGTCTTTTAGATATAATGAACACCACACTCAGAACACCACAGGCTGAACCAACACTCTTCTATCTATTTTTAACACGTTCAGTAGTTGAGACAGCACAGTTTGTAAACTAGAGGATAAAATGTGAGCTGAAATTCCATCTTTATGTTTACCATCACACTGATATAAAGCTGGTCAAAGTGAACTATAACAATATAATTTGTCTAAAGTAATATCACTTTGTTCTAAATAACATATCTGAAGGCATTTCATTTTCAATTGACTACTCTGTTAGCTAGAATCGCAACAAGGAAAGCTTAGGTTTTTACCATGGGGGGGAAAATGCACAATAAAATTAATCAGGCAACACACACACACACCCTCTCCAAAGTATGCATGATGGTCAAAAATATAATCACATAGAGAGCTATGGTTCATTACAGGTAAAGATTAGTAAATGCAGCAAAGGTAAATGGGTAAAGAAACAAAGCACCAGCTTTCTAGCATTCTCTCCCAACAGTCATGTTGGACCCAGAGAATTCTCTTGTTCCTTTCAAAATTCAGGTGCTGTCAATATGATAGGTTTTTCTATTTTTGTTTTTGAGACAGGCTCTCACTTAGTAGTCCAGACTGGCCTGGAATTTAACAAAGCCTCCTGCCTCAGCCTCCAAGAATGCTGGGCTGACAGGTGGTGTGCAGCGTCACACCTAACATCACCAGCACACTGCCTTAGGAACTGGGGTCTTTAAAAGGTGATTAGACCTTAAGGGCTCCTCCCTATCAAGTCCTTAGAGAAAGTACAACCAGTATTAAGCTGGCTTTGCTATCTTGTCCTTCCACCTGCCTCGAAAATCGTGGGCAGTGAGGCCCTTACCAGACCCAATGCTGGTGTTGATTGCCTAGCCTCCAAAACTGGGGTAAGTCAATTTCTGCGAACTGAGTAATTCTGGAAATTATTCGCCTAAACCATTCTGTGAGAGTAGGACAAATTAACTCGTATAGTATCTTTTTTTTAAACTTATTTTAGAATAGAATGAAATCACCTCACTCAGCTACCATTTTATGTTACAAGGGAATAGCTTAGACAAAACGATGCTGGTTCTGTCACTTTGTGAAGTGGTAACTTTTAGGTCTCAGGTAATTTGCAATGGGATAGGGCCATTAATACAACACTCTACTGTCACCCTGACTACTCTGAGCCAGACGATATTTCTCAATGTGCTATGCAGTTTCCTAGTGAGCTCAGGAATTAAATGACTTTACAGCGCACCCCTTTTAATCAAATAGCATGAACCACTACAGTATCAACCTTCTTTGACTGATTAAAGTATTTATTTTTTTATTTTAAAGAGAAAAATAAATAATAAAACAATGGTATAAAATTTCAAAACAAGATTGTTCAGTATACCATGCATTATCTTCAAAGTAGTTGCTCATAACAACATATAGCATGAAAAACCAATCAAGCACCGTAGGCGTATACATATGCTTTCAATGATCTAACAGCAACTAGTAACATGTCTATGTTCACACACACACACTTCCCTCTTTTTCTCCTTCCTCCCATTCCAGTTTCTTTTCTTTTGAGCATTTTCTTCCCATTTCACAATATCTTTTGTACATTTTGGGTCTTGTTTACTCTTTTTTTCAGCTTCTTACACTAGAAATGTTTGCACATGCCAGACTGGTTTATTTCGCTTGTAAGTATGGTCTCAAGTCACATCCATTTTCCTATAAACATCAAGTTTAAATGCCACATCTTTTTTTATCCATTCCTCAGTTGATGGGCCTTTGGGTTGCTTGCAAGATTTTGCTATAACAAATTGTGCTGCTATAAACATCCGTGCATGTATATTGCTATGATATGTATGATGTTTTCAATTGTTCTGGGAAAATACCCATAAGAGGAGTAGCTGGGTTAAATGGGACCTCTAATTCTACTTTTTTGTGGAATCTCCACACTGACTTACACAGTGGTTGTATCAGTTTACAATAATGGAGAAGGGTTCTTTTTTCCCCACAGCCCCTCCAATATTTGTTATTTGTTGATTTCTTGATGATAACCATACTTTCTGAGCTGAGATGCAATTTCAGTGTTGTTTGAATTTGTATCTCTCAAATGACCAATGATGTTGAACTTTTTTCATGTATTTATTTGCCTTATGTATTACCTTGGAAGTATACATTCATCTCAGATGCCCAGTTTTGGATTAGATATTTGAATTTGGGGAGAATCTGATGTTTTTTCAATCTTTCTATGTTCTAGATATGTCTCTTGTCTGAGGAACAGCTAGCTAAACCGTTTTCCCACTCTGTGGGTATATTTTCACTCTAATGGTGATTTATTTTGAGGTATAAAAGCTTTTTAATAGGATGAGATCCTAGTTGACTCCTTAAAGTGTTTTCTGGGCAGTTTGGGTTTTATTCATGAAATCTTTGCCTACCCCAGTGTTGTCAAGATTTCTACCTACTTCCTCTTCCAGTAAATTTAATGTTTCTGATTTTATCATAGTAGTTTTGTAACATACTTTCAAGTCAGGTATTGTAATGTCCCCCACCTTGCCTTTATTCCCCAAGACTGCCTTTCTAGGTCTCTTCTGCTTCTAGATGAATTTTAGAAGTTTTCTCCACTGCCATCAATTCTTTGTTCTCATAATATTTTTAAATTTACCAATAGCTGCACTACTACATTTATAAATGTTCTCTTCTAATTTTTTTTCCATTAGTTAATGATGCTACTCTTTACCATTCTTTTTTATGGTAAAAAAGGGGACCCTCCACCAAATTCACCCATCTCTCTATGCTCACACTATTACCCCTTTCTTATAAAGCTCTGTATTAAGAGTATGTAAATTTTCTCTTTAAGAATTTATACTGGATAAAAAAAGTGAATGTAGTTAATACCACTGAACTATATACTTAAAATAATAAACTTTATGTTATGTATTTTACAAGTTAAAATGCCTTCAAGAAAGAGGCTTGTGATCCTAGTAGCACTCTCAAAGGCTAAAGTAGGAGGATCAGAAGTTCAAGCCCAGCCTGGATAGTGTACTAACTTAGTAGGATAATAGTCTCAAACTAAGCTGGGCCTGGTGGTGCATGCCTGTAATCCCAGCACTCGGGAGGCTGAGGCAGGAGGATTATTTTGAGTTTAAGACCAGCCTGAGCTACAAAAAGACAAAAAAAAAAAAAAAAAGTCTCAAACAAAAAAATAAAAGTAGTAGCCAAAAATGAATGCTAGATACGAAAAATACTGTCACAGACATGCTTTTTTTGATGGGCTTCTTAGATGACTAGACATGGCTAAAGAAAAGAATCTCCATGCTAGAGGATGTCTCAACTGAAAACTCCAAAGCTGAAATGCAAAGAGAAAAAGAATGGGGCAAGGTAAATGACAAAAACAGAACAAAATATCCAAGATGCATGGAAAGGCCATAAAAGACTAGCAGAACACAAGAGAAAGGAATCTTTTTTTCATTTTCTCACCAGAATGAGATTTATTTATTTAAATCTTTATCAAGTTGATTAACACAAACATAGATTAAGTAGTTACTGAAATAATGTCAGCAATGACAGAGTTCTGACAGATATTAGCATATTTTGTCACTGTAAGGTATGTGAAGTGGTAGCGTGTTATACAAAAATGTTACAAACATTTGAGTTGCGAACTTTCACAGATGCAAACAGACCTCACTTTTTAATGTGTAACATTTGTATTTGTGTACAAGGTCCTAAGACTCACTTCGTCAAACTTATAACTTATAAAAAAATCTGACTTATGAGTGTTGTGGAATGGAACATCATTCATAAATCAGGGATTTGCCACACTGTTATTACCTAGAAATGCACATTGTAAACTATAGGGCAACCACTTAAACAGTTAAAACAAAAGAAAAACTGGAATTACATATATGCTCAACAAAAAGCTAAAAGCATGCTGATATGGCAGCACATATCTACAATCCTAGCACTCTTGGAGGTTGAGGTTAACATTAAGAGGATCACAAGTTCAAGCCCAGCCTGGAAAACATGCCAACTCCATTTCAAAAAATTAAAATCATAAAAAAAAAAAGGAAGGAGTGGCCTGAGTATCTCATTTATAGCCCCTAGGTTCACAGAAGAGAACAAAATACTTATAAGTTACAAGTAAATTGATATAGAAAGATGCATCATGCTAGCATGAATGAAAACAACAGCTCTATCAATTTCAGAGACCGACTTTACAGGAAGTAAAACAATCAAGAATAAAGGGATATTACATAAGGATAAAGAGGTCAATTCTCCAGGACATAACAAATCTTATGTTTATGCAGCCAATAATAGTGCACCAAAATATATGTGGTAAAACTGACAGAAACACGAGAAATTTTAGAATTCACAATTATAATGCAGACTTTAACACCCTCTATCAGATATGGACAGAGGCAGGAGGATAAAGGGCACAGTTGAATTCAACCCCACCATCAACTGATACAATGGAGATCTACAGATTACTAACCCAATAACCACACAGTACACATTCTTCAAAAATGCACTTGAGATATTCACCAAGACAGACCACATAATGGGCCATAATTCTAGGCTATGAAATTCACTTAAACAAATTTAAAAGAGTGGAAGTTATACAATGCCTGTTCTTGGACCACAACAGAATTGAACTAAAAGTCAATAACACAAAGAACAGGCACGGTGGTGCGTGCTGTAATCGCATCATGGTGGAAAGCTGAGGCAAGAGGATTCCAAGTCTTAGGCCAGCCTGGGCAATTTAGCAACTTAGTGAGATCCTGTCTCAAAAAGTAAAGTCCTGGATATGTGGCTCAATGCAAAGACCCTGAGCCTGGAAGGAAAGTAAGGAGGTAGAAGAGAGATGGGAAAACGTGGAAGAAAAGAAAACGAAAGGAGGGTTGGGAGGAAACCAGAAAATCTATCAATACTGAGAGATTAAGCAGTATATTTCCAGTGGTGCAGTGGCACACTGTAAACCCAGCTATAAACCCAGCACTTGGGAGGCTATGGCAGGGCTGAATATGAGGCCAGTCTGAACTACACCCCCCAAAAAAACACAACAAAAATCTCTAAAGAATACACTTTTAAGTAACACATAGGGGTTGAGGGTACAGATGTAGCCCAGTGGTAGAGTACTTGGCCTATAGCATAAACTTTAAGACTCAGGTAAGTAAGTACACAGCCCCTTTATTTAAATTTTATTTTCAGACATGGTCTCTCACAAACTGTGCTAGGCTGGTCTCACATTTGCAATCCTGGCTTCTGCCTCCAGAGTAGATGGGATTACAGGCATACATGCCCAGTTTGTATACATTGTTTTTTTTCCAGTTAAGATTATTAAATGGGGACTGGGGAGATGGCTCAGTAGAATAAGCACTTCCCTGGCAAGCGCAAGGGTATGAGTTCAATCCCTGATTCTATCCAAAAAAAAAAGATTATTAAATGATTTTTTTTTTTCAACACAGTATCTCAATATGCAGTTCAGGGCCAGAAAGCCCAGCAGACTAAGTGCCTGCTTAGGTAAGCACAGGGTCTAGGATGCAATCCCTGGCATCACATGCCTGCCCCGCCCCTGGGCATGCTGAGCAGGTGACCAAGTCTGGGAATTGTGGCACACACCTGCAGTCCCAGTGCTGCAGATGTGGTTCAATGCAAAGACCCTGAGTCTGCAAGGAAAGTAAGGAGGTAGAAGAGAGATGGGAAAATGTGGAAGAAAAGAAAACAAAAGGAGGGTTGGGAGGAAAGTAGAAAATCTATCAATACTGAGAGATTAAGTAGTAAATTTCCAGAAAGATCATTAAGAATCCAAGCTTCATAGTGAGACACTGCACAAAATACATTAAAAAACAAAAAACTGGTCAATATGCAGTTCAGGCTGACCTTGAACTCACTATGTAGCTCAGGCTGCCTCTGTACTTGCAGTGATCCTCCTGCCCCTGCCTCCCAAGAGCTGGCATTACCCACATTTACCACCACACCTGGCTATTTACATACTTTAAAAATCATGTTACTTGAATAATTAAAAGCATTTTAACAAAAAAGGAGTTCTGATTAATGTGAACTTTAGGGGGCCAGGGCTATAACAGCTGCCTGGCAAACACAAGGTCCCAAGTTCAATCTCCAGTACCAAAAATAAATAAATAAAGTGCACTTTACACTCTGCAGGCTTCTCAGAGAATAGCCTGCACTGTTAGACTCTCTCACCAGAGCTCCAGCTCCTTCCTTGACCTAGCTCTCCTGCCTGCCCATTCATTCAGGCACAGGGGTGGTGGGGCCTTCGCTGATGCAAAGTGAGCAGCATCTTCATTTAAACTCACCCCAACTTCTGCATCTTACAGTGGTGGCATACCTAAAGAACCCGGCAGTACTGTGGAATGTACAGTGCACACTGGAGGTACATGTCATGGTACAACTCACCCGCTTGCTTTTGCTCAATCATTTCCTTTACAGGCAGAGGATTTTCTTGTCTGTTTTGATTTCATTTTATCAGTTTCTGGATCTCGGCAACACAGGGTCTATCATGCATGCTAGTGGGAATAGCAGACTAGGTGGGTCACCCCTGGGAATCAGACCTGTGCCAAAGCTGAGCCAGCAGTTTTTTTTTAAAAAAGATTTAAATGTAAGTACAAAATTTTTTAGTTTCAATTTTTTCTCAGAAATCTCATTTTCCATGAGCCAAATAATCACTAATACAAAAAATTCTGGGCCAACCCTGATCTTTTTCACTCTGTTGACATTTGCACTAATGGCACAAAGTCAAACTGCTGGCAACTTACCACACAAATCAATACCAAGGCACCAACTTCCTAGTAATTATTTTTTATCACCAGGCCTGGGGGGACTCCTCTAAAAAATGTCTGTAATAAAGCAGGAAGAAATACAAATTTTCTTGACTTCTAGCTACATGTCTTCTTAATATTAAGTGTGAGTTAGAGCACAGGTTTGAGGAGCAAATTCCACTATCACTATCATATGAGATCTTCTTCAGTATCAGTTTTTTCACTGTAAAATAAAATCAGTAGTATTATCCCGCACAGTTAGTTGCTAATGAAATTAATGTAGGATATCAGAATTCAAACATTAAAATATTACAACCAGGCCTGGTGGCACATGCCTACAATATACTCTGGGAGGCTGAGGTGGGAGGATTCCAGGTTTGAACTCAAACTGGGCAACTTAGTTAGAAAATATTAAATAAATAAATAAATAATTCTAAAATGGATAAAGATGTAGCTCAGTGCAAAAGCTATGGGTTCAACACCAGTAGGAGGACAAAGGAAAAAAAAAAAAAAGAAAAAAGATGTTTTAAGTTTAAAAAGTATATTATATATACAGTACAGAATAATCTTA
This sequence comes from Ctenomys sociabilis, assembly GCA_004027165.1. Classification (NCBI taxonomy): domain Eukaryota; kingdom Metazoa; phylum Chordata; class Mammalia; order Rodentia; family Ctenomyidae; genus Ctenomys; species Ctenomys sociabilis. The sequence goes on from PVKA01008469.1 coordinate 15,387, forward strand.
ACACAAACTCAGAAAAGATTAAGCACAATAAATGCTGTGAGCTAAGAGCATAAACATTCAGAAAAATGTTGGGAGAAGAGCCACTGTGTTTTTCAGAACTAAGACCTTAACAAGCACTAGCAGTAAGTTTCTAGATGCCACATTTGAGGCCATGGTAAGTCAGAAAGTACCTGGCCTGTCAGAGACATGATTCAGAGTATTGAAAACATTTGTCTTAAAGAATGAAAATAGGTTAGGAAACACAGGTACTTGTTCTCAAATGGAATAGTATTCCATAGCACAGTATGGAGAATATAAATTGCTTGGCTTCTAATGTTTGAACCAGGCACTTTCACTTTTTAAAATGAAAAGTTCACTGAAAATTTCTCCCAGTTGTTAAACCAAGGCATATTCATAATAAAAAAAAAGGAAAATGCCAGAAAATGAAAACAAGAAAAAACAAAAAAAGTCTAACATGAAAAGATAACCACACCAAAAGATACGTACATTTATTCCTAGTGTATAATAAATTTATTTATTTGCAAGGTGACATATAAGGAGAAAGGAATGAAACATACTAGTGTGCAGAGTTAGGATCACAGAGAATTACAAATTCATTAGTGCACCAGCGCTTGCTTTATCCAGGACAAAGCTGCAGAGAGGACACCATGTGGGCAGAGCCTCGGCCTCCAGCTTAGCTACTTCCTGATCAGTGCAACTGCCAGGCTCCCCAGGAAGGGTCACAGGTCCTACCTGCCCCATCTCTGCACAAGGCTTGCTCTAAACCACCATGGGCAATACATTCATAAATACCCGGTTAAAATAAACTCTGGAATAATACCAGGTTCATTTGCTTAGGTATACCCACCATCCTTGACAGCATCTTCAGATCAATATACTACACATTAGTTTTGTCTCAACCTTCAAAATGACCCACAAGAAAAAGGACAGCCGCTGCCCTTCCGCTTATATTTATGTTACTCCCTACTCCCCACTTTCTCCATTCTTCTTTTCCAATTAGCCTGAACTGGGTTTTTTATTCATGTTACCAATTTTACCACAAAATATTCCAGGAAACTAAGATTGAGAACAGTTAGATCATTTATTCGAGGCTACATAGAAAGAAATGGGTTGGTTTAATGCAGATGCAGCGATTATGACCCACATCACTGGAGTGCCCACCACAGAGCTGGATACTCAAATTACTAAACTCACATATACCACTGAGATGTTATTTCTGGCAGGTCTTTTCTTAACCTGCCCACATACACATTCCTCCATTAACCCCTACAATTAATATTTCTGCCTATTTGTAGCAAACATTAGTTTCTCCCCTCTTTTACCTCCCCATATTTGAAAAAGTGACAATTCATATATCCAATTCAACCCAGACTTTATTTTAAAATAAAATTTTAGAGTCTTCTTTAACGACTAGAAAAACAGTAAAAAAGGTGCTAAGCTGTGCATGGTGGTGCACACCTGTAATCCCAGCACTCAGGAGGCTGAGGCAGGAGGATTGTTGGAAGTTCAAGATCAGTGTGGGCTTCATAAAACAAGAGCCTGTCTCAAAAGAGAAATAAAGCTAGCTAGCTTGCTAAATAGATAGGTGCTGAAATCATTTTGGAATACATTTGAAAATACAATATTATCATAAAACCTGGATAATAATACAATGGCAGAAAGTTAAACATACTGGTTAAATTTTATATAGCTAGATTTTCATTTTCTAAAATTACTTTAAAAATAAACCACCACTCATTGCAAGCATACAGGCTATGAGAAAATATTTTTCCGAAGTTGTAAGCAGCATTAGGATAATCCATGACACTGTTTTACACCATTAGTTAGATTCTTCAGTATTTGTAAGTATTCCAGTATTCAATTTTATCTCCCCAAGCAGCTAAGAGCCTGCCATATCTCAGTGTATATGAATAAGGGAGGCCGTAAAGGACAAGTTTAAGTGATGTTCCAAAATCAAGGGAAGAAAGGGCTAAAAAAATAAAAAAACAGTTACCATAGTGCTGAGTGTTGAAAAGATGGGTATGGAAAGGTCAGCCCTACCAGAAAGCGCCCCTGGGGATATGTCCAGGAGGTCCAAGTAACCAGTACAAATGCAATTTCAGTAACAGTCCAGCTAGAAATCCACTTACAGTGGGCTGCAGGAGTGAAGAGGCCAACACAGTAGCACTGCCTGAATCTCACCATTCAAAAAGTTCACAACAAATTGTTTCAATGATCACTTTCACAGAGAAATACTATCTCTGGCTTTCAAACTGTACTTTTCCAAAGTAAAAAAGATCAAACATCTGGTATATTAAGATATTAATATCCTTCTTCCTTTAATAATCTTCCATTACTTCTCCAGTAAGCCTGCTTTGGTCTCATCCCTCTGCATTTGGGCTTCTTAGTACACAAGGTGTCTTTGTAGTGATCTGACCTGTCATGTTCACCTGTACCCCAGCTTCAGGAAGGAGCTCATGACCAGAATTGCTGTAATTTAACAATCACAACTTTTAAAAATAAGTGTTTTCCTTTTCTGCATTAGTTAATAATGCCTGTGAATGAGTTCAGGAAAATATTTGAACATAAGCAGTTATTTTGGCTGTAAAATCATATTATTACTATGCATCATACTCTGGCATGAGTATGATCCTATTCATAGGATTAAAGTAAAGAACAACAAATGAGGCATAAATTATAGGCAATTTCTAAACGACAAAAGATACCAGTATCTCTTATGCTTCTCAACACACAATGATGAATGTTAGGCACAGACAGGGAAACCCACAGGGCAAAGATGAGCGGCAGACAAAGTAGGCACAGAGAGGCACAAAGGCTGATCCACAGGCAGACTGGCACCCAGCAAACGCACTATTCTACCAAGAAAATTCTAGATGATGCATGAATTGTTGTTTGCATGAATTTAGACTGATTTTTAACAAAAGGTCTACAGGGTGTTCAAGGTCTCACTACTAGGTCGAACTTGTAGTGATCTGCCTGTTTACAGCCTCCCATGAGCTGGGACTGCAGGCATGCACCACCATGATGACCAGTCTTAACTGTTGTCTCAGCACGCCCTGGGGACAGGGCCAGCAAGGCAGGCCTAGGGTTTGAACCAGCCCTTGTGCCTGCTTGCAGGCACTTTAATATGCTGAGCTATTTGGCCAGCCCTAACAATACATTCTTATACATATTTGTAAAGTGAACACACACAACTAAACACTGATAAAGCTCCTCTGTAGAACTGATTTCCCCACAAAGAGTTCCAAATCTTAACAAACATTATCATTTAAATCTTCGTATGAATATGCCATTAATAGGATAACTATATTTTCCACTTTCACACAGAAAGCTTCAATTTTAAGCAAAGTAACAATCAGAGCCCAGAAATTGTCCTCTCAAGTCACAGGACTTCTTGCACTTCTTCCTGCTGACAGACAGTGGGAGTGGTCATCTGGACCTAGGGTGTCCCCAAAGGTCCCATACCTTAGAGCCAGTCCTTAGCTTGGTGCCACCAAGAGGTGTTGGCAACTGACAGGGGAGGCGTGGTTAGAGGCCTCAGGTCCCAGGGGCTATGCAGAGGGAACCATTGGTGTCTTTCAAGTCTGTTCCAGGACAGCAACTCTGGTCTGCCCTGATAACCAACCTTACCTCAGGCCCCCAAACAACAGGTACACTCATAGCCTGCAAGCCAAAATACAACTTTTCTTTTTAAAAGTGGGTTATCTTAGGTATTGTTCCAGTAACAGAAAACTGACTAATGGGGGAAGATTATAAAATAGTTTTTGCCCTCTCCCCCACTTTGACTTCAAGGCTTCTGTAATGGACACTTGGGGCCACCTGCCTAGCTGGCACACCAAACCTCTCTTGGTCTAGGCAAAGTTCTTCCACACATAATTAACCCCCCCTTGGTTAAGTTTACATACTTATACTTTAGAACAGTCATTTCACTGGCAAACTGACAAGTCTCAGGAATATGGAAATGAGGTACAGCAATTCTAGTCATGAACTCTTCCCTGAAGCTGGGGTACATGGGAGCATGACAGGTCAGATCACCACAGGGACATAAGAACAGAAACCCAAATGCAGAGCGATGAGAACAAAGCAGGCTTACTGGAAAAGCTGAGAGACAGACCCAGAGAGAAGGAGAAACACAGAACCAAAGAGACAGGCTGCAGGGAAAGCCTGGGAAGGCCTTAGGAGACTTGGGTAGCTCTTCATTTCTTTGTTCTCATCCTTCAAGCAGCCTGGGTAGTATTTTATTGCAAAAATTTTTTTTTCTACTTAAGCTAATTTGGAAGATGACAACTAAAAACCTATAGTGCCTGGTGGTGCATACCTGTAATCTCAGTTACTGGAGAAGCTGAAGGAGAAAAATCACTAGTTTAAGCTAGTCTGGAAACTTACCAGACCCTCTTTCTAAATATAAAGAACTGGGGATGTAGTTCCGCACTCCCTGGGTTCAAAAGCCCTAGTGCTCAGAGGAAAAACCCTACACACTGATAGAAAACCTTTGTAATTATCAGAATATACTCCACTTTCTTTTCCTCTAATAAGAACACAAATGCTGGCCTATAGAACATCATGTCATAGAAAAACCAAGTATTTTTTTTCCATGTCTTGGATCAAATCAACTCTGCGCCACCTTTCTAACAGCTAAGACCTATCACAAGCTCTTTAATTTCTGAACAGTTTGGGGTCAGGAGTAAAACCATGGTCCACAAGGTAGAGAAGGCAGAAAAGCTACTCTCATGTTTTTGTAGCATGTGAACTACAAACACTCATTTCTACTTTGGTTCTGGCTGAAAAACACATCATCGAAAGAAGAAAGAAAGAAAGAAAGAAAGAAAGAAAGAAAGAAAGAAAGAAAGAAAGAAAGAAAGAAAGAAAGAAAGAAAGAAAGAAAGAAAGAAAGAAAGAGAGAGAGAGAGAAAGAAAAAGAAAGAAAGAAAAGGAAGGAAGGAAAGAAGGAAAACAGACATTTAAAAAGGGCTAGGGAGATAGCTCAGTGAAGTACTTTTCAACTCATCATTTAAAATTCATCTCTTTGGACCATTATTTGGCTATTTGCTTATTTTGAGAAGAACTGCCACCCTGTTCTTCTCATCTATCATCCTCAGCCCTTATCCCTATGTCTCTGAAAATGTTGATGGTTTCCTGTACGTGAAACACCTTTTATCCACCTACTCCATCTGACAAACTGTTCCTTCAGAGTCAGCACACTACAGCTCCTTTGTTGAAACTGTTCCTGTTTTATTTAAGATGATTCAGGGTATCCTGTTTCTCTGGTTTAAATCGTGAATACATCTCCACTGGACTAAAAGATCTTGAATTACCACCCAAAACCTTCTAAGTACTATGTTAGAAGTGTCTTATATATATTATTGTGAATTTTCTGGGTAGGTGGGTATTATAACCTCAAGTTCTCTAGACAACCTGCTCATAATCATGGCAGTACCAGGATAGAAATTAATGCTTTCATGGCTCCAAAGCTTATTATCTTTCCATCAGTCTAAAGGTTCTAAGATTTTGAGGACCCAAGTCCTACAGAATCTAAAAGTGATAAACCCTTCTTCCTCTCAAAATGGGCTTACACAGATGGCAAAATATTTTATGTAATTCAAAAGGATTTACAGATCGTATTAAAGACCCTCCACTGCTCCACACCTGGTTCTTGCCATGTCTTTTCAGTTAGTACTTCCCAACTGCCACACTTTCCCTCAGTCACCAATTCTGAACAGTGAGCAGGGCATGGAGGACATTCCTGTGCCTCAAAAGTTATCAGCTGGATAACTGGCTGGATGACAATACCCATCAAAGACAAGAATGAATTCCTGACTTCCTTCAGACCCTATCAGAATCATTACTCAAATACTAAGTAATTTTTAAAAAGCAAAAAACATATAAAAAAAAGTTACAATAGGAAAATGTGGGTATCAGCACATATCCCAAAGCCTCTAAAATCAATATGATCCTTATTTCAATTTGACAGGAAAAACTTAATGGCTACTGTGTATTCTTTTTATCTGCAATAAGACAGACAGACACCATAATATTTATACAAATGGGAAAATATTTTTGTGTGATTTTAGAAAAGGAGGTAACTACCAACAAACTATACTACAGGGATATGAAATGCTGGGGGAGGAGCTAAACTCTCTTAACACTCTAGTGGTTTAGTACAATTACTATCTCCTGACATAACTTAGTCAGTTTACCTACTACCTAACAAAAGGCTTCTATCTCCTATATTTTAAAAATCAAATCATACAATGGAGAACAAGCTTAATGTAAACTCAGTTAAAATATTTATCCCAGAAAGTGAGTGTTTCATCTTTCATGCTAAGTAAACACAGTGAAGTCATTCTAAGTTTCTAGTTTTCTGATCTTCAAAGTAGTAGGCTGTAGATAAAAGGAAAGCTTTCTAAAAAAGAGAAAATGAAACATTCAACAGTAAAAGCACAGACAAATAAAATTTCACCTACTGGGTATGCTCAAGGACAAGTAATAGCTTTAGCTGGAGGAAGAGCAGCAGGCACTGCAGAGTGGGAGTTTGACACTGGAAAGGTTACATGAGCCTATGTTAAGAAAGCTCTGGATGCCAAGCTACATGGTACAGACTTTCTGTAGATATCTTAGTGAATAATATTTATTCTAACTAATACTCAATAATACTTGAGGAAAAAAGGACAAAAAGGAAATCAGGCAACCAAAACTAGGAATAAAAGCAGATATAAATACAGTCTGGAAAAAAAAAACAGCAGACCTTGGATCCAATACTTTGAGGTGGCTTAAGCATTTAAAATTTCCAATCATTTTAATGCCAAAGGCAATCAAGAGGATTTTTTTAAGTTATAGTTTTTGATAATGAAAATAAAATTATGTTTCCAGTGTAGTCTATATATTTGTATTAAACTGTATTAAAGATGCAAGATGAAGATTCCCAGTTTTATGAGCATGGTTTCCTCAAGCTCACAGAGGCCCTCAACTCATTTTAAAATGGTATTCTAGGGCTGGGCGTGGTGGCACATGCCTGTAATCCCAGCACTTGGGAGGCTGAGGCAAGAGGATTGTTGTGAGTGCAAGACCAGCCTGAGCTACAGTGAGCTTAAGGCCAGCCTGCACTGCATAGTGAGACCCTGTCTCAAAAAGATGAAAAAATAAAATAAAATAAAATAAAATGGTATTCTAGGAAAGAGCACCACATCCAGAATGGGCTGGACAGGGCAAGGACAGAACCCACAAGCTCATGATTTCCGAAGGGAAGACAATTAACATGATACCTAGGTTTTATTAATTAAATCCACAGCCAAAGGTTACAAACATTTCATTAAAATTAATAGCCTAGGTGATAGATACTCCCTGAGTAGGGCTGGCAGGGCATGACCCAATGACGATGATACTGCAGGTAGATTCTGAACCCTAAGCACACCAAGCAGTGTCCAGAGACAGGTGAACTCAGCATTATCATTCTTTGTATAGAAGAGACTGCAACTGGTAAGATCATACTGACTGAAAGGTCTGAGTTCAGTCCAGCTCTTCATCTGTGTCTTCATTTCCAACACGTGCCAAATACAGATGTACAAACATAACTGTGTGTAGGTTTAGAGTACTTCTCATGCTGGTCCAAGACAGGAGCCTGTGGTCTATCTCAGGAAGTCACCTAACCAATAGATTGTACCATCTTACAGCATTGCCCTCACCTTTAATTTCTGCTCATACAGAAAGCAAGAATGATTATTAAACAATGGCCACTTCAGGCACTGCATTTAGTGGAGGAGATAGAGATAATAAAGCCCCAGGCTAGCTTTGGAGGTCTTTCCTCTGGGGAAAAGGGAAATGTGAATGTTTATGAATCAAAGGAACTGATTGCTACAGAACATGCACATTTAATACATAAACAAAATTAAATCTACCTAGATATAAATATCTTGCTTCCAGTTTTACCCTTTCAAACTTTTTCCAAACTAAAAGTCAAATAGTGAAGAAAAAAGTTAACATTTGAAAATGTATTAAAAAATTCTACAAATTGACACATGAAATAAATTTTAGTTATGCCTTCTAGTGAGCTAAGTCTAGAGAGTTACTTATAAGTTCATTTTCACTTGTGAAATTCGTTAAAATGTAAATGTGCCTGGTTTAGGCACTCACATAAAGATGGGCGGAAAAAAAAAAAAAAAAAACTGTAAGCCAACAGGAAAGCACCAAGATGGGGAATAAAATCTTAAACAACTGGGAAACCACTAAGACTAGTTCATTTATCACGCTAGCTTTGGAAGACAAGTTAGTCATACAGAAACCTACACTGAGGCAAACTAGCAAGTTGGAGCCCAGCTAGGACAGGTTAGCAACTTAGCACACCTGTGTCACAGTAACACAAAAAGGGCTGTGGTTATTGCTCAGTGCAAAGACCCTGGATTCAATCCTCAGTATCTCAAAACAAAAGTAATGGGCAAAAAGTAGAAACAATTAAAATACAGGGTAGACAAAATGTGCTTTATCTACACAAGAGATTATAATTCATCCATGAAAGGGGATATGAAGTACCACTGACTCGAACTACAAAATGAATGAATCTTAAAAACACATGTGAAGTAGAGGCAGTCAGAAAACAGCAAATATGATCTATTTCTATGAAATGTCCAGATAGTGCAATTCTACAGAGACAGAAGATGGATCAGTGGTTGCAGAGGAGAGGATGGAATACTGATAGGTGTGGAGCTTTCTCGCTGTAGTGATGGCTGGCTGTCCACTCCTCCTACTATACTAAAAGTTATCAACCAGTACACCATAAATATACTTTATAGCATGCAGTTATCTCAAAAAAGCCACTATTAACTTAAAATATACAACCCCTGTCTCAAAATAATAACCAAAGCTGGGGGAGTAGCTCGGTGCGAAAACCAGTGCTTGACAAACCCCATCCACACCTGCCATCCACAATATTATATACAATAAAAAATGTGCATTTCTCTGGCTTACACAGTGTAATAAGAGCCTTCCAGGCTCTGCATCTTTCCTTTTTGTTTTCTAACATTTCAAATCCTAACACTGAGTCAAAGATGTCAGAGGTTTTACTTTATCAAGGTAAGCTTTCTGTCTTTTAAAAGTATACCTGATCATTTCTCAAAAAAAAAAAAAAAAACATATGCAGACACAAGAAATAATTGGAAAAATATTCTATTACTCATTTTTCTAAAATTCATGGAAGGGGAACTGCACTGCAACCTGTGTCTTCTTTCTGCTTCTACTATCAACCTCCTGAATGTTAAATTAACAGAAAGAAAATGTACCCACACAGCACCTGTTTTCTCCTCAGATCACGAGATCTGGCTCCTTCTCATACCTTAACCTTAACCTGCTCGTTCTGTCTGCCAACTTGCTCTTCAACAACCACAGAACTGGTACTTGCTCAGCCTCACCTTACCAGTCCTCCCTGCATTATTGGGTACAGCTTACAAGTCTCTTGTGGACTCTCTCTGACACTTTTCTGCTGTCTCTTCCTCTTCCTGACTACACTAATACTTGCATCTTGGCTGCATTTTATCTAGCACGGGTCACTCTGTATGCCTGTCTGATAATCTCGTTCATAAAGATACTTTCAACTACCTCCTTGGTGCTCACATGAAAACACAAAAATCTTTAAGTTCTGTCAGCAACCTGAGTTCCACATTCGGCAGGCAGTCCCGTAAGCACCCCAATTTTAGCATATCCAAAAGTAATGTGTCCTCTTCTCCCCTGAAATCTTTTCTGTCAGTCGTGTTTTAGTTCCTCTGCCTGCTTCTCTTCCTTACTTCTTTACCTACCGTGGTACCTTCTGGCTGAGGTGAGAGGATTCCAAGCTATACTCCTTTTTTCTCTACTCTCACTGTGACTTTTCTCTCCATTCTCCCTGACTGTTCAGTTCAGGCCCTGGTATCTCACTCATGTTTCAACAGCTTCCAAAATTCTTTCTCCACACTGCCATTAGAATCATCTTTCTAAAACATGAACCGGTTGAATGTTTCTAAAAGGACCGCCCCTCCAGAGTCCCTCAGGAGTGATCCTGAGGTTCTCTGACAGAGCTCATCTGAATGATTTAAGTAAAGGCCTGCAGGGGAAGCTAAGCCAGCACACACCAGGAGCACTGGCCTCAATTTTCCTGTGACTCAGTCACAGTGCAGAACTGTCCAAATTCCCACTATGGGTCTACAGAAAATCTAACTCCAGGTATAAATCCTGCACAATCTTACTCCTGAGCACTGGTTTTCAAAGTAAGGTTTGACGACCACTCTCCTATTGCCACTTGAGGGGTCTGTAGGAAGTAAAACATAGCTTTGTCCAACATGAATAACCATCACCTATGTTATATGCTGGTTTGCCATGATCATTCTGCCATATTGTACAAACTAAATTCGTCTATTATAAGTAATGCCATAACAGTGGAGAGAATGGGTACTCAACAGGCCAAGACCAGGAAAAGATAACTCACAGAACAGTTAATAACAGGATGAAATGCTTCTATTCTCAATATTCATCAGGGAATTAAAATTAGGGCTGGGTAGATAGCTAGTAGTGTAAGTGCCTGCCTGGCAAGCGCAAAGTCATGAGTTCAATCCCCAGTACCAAAAAAAAAAAGAAATTAAAAGCTTTATGCACAAATGTCAATCAATATTGTATATAATAGAAAATAGAACAACCTAAACATTTACCATAAGAAAGCTACTGCAACACAAGACATTAATGAAATACTGTACAGCTACTTAAAATTTTTACAGAACTGTAATAAATAAAAAATGATTATCAAAATCTAAGTTTAAATTAAGTACAGAGCCTTACATTCTATGAGTGAGACCCTGGGTTTGGAATCCACCACTAACACCACAATACTTATCAACATACATAGTTATGATGTTTAAGTCATTAAAAACATTAACTTCCAAATCTTAAATAGCATTATTACTTTACAATGGAATGGGGTTATATAAATTAGCTCTAAGGCTCAGTTCTAAAATATTAAAATTAAAAAAAAATTTTTGTTTGGTACCAGGGCTCCTTGTGCTTGCTAGGCAGGAGCTTAGGCCGCGAAGCTATCTCCCCAGTCCTAAAATAATTTTTAATTCTATATCAGAATTTTAGAGTGTCAGAACAGTTACTGCCTATCAGTTCATCTATTCTTTTTCCTTGACAGATGGACTGCTGCTCTCCAACCTTCCAGTCTAGGGAACAGCAGCACCAACTACAGGCAGTCTTAATTATAGCTTTGGCTTATCCCGTCAGGAAATAAAGGCAAGTACTATTTAAAAGAATAGCTGGAGTCATCAAATCTCCAATAGGTATCAACTGGCGATATGTAGGTAAAAAGGAGAAAAAGAAACTCTGGGCTTGAAAAATGAACTGTCCAATAAGAATCCCTGACTCACCCCCAAAGCATGAACCGTAAAACCGTTTCTTAGACACCTGTCCCGGAGGCCTGTGTCACCAAGTTCTCCTTACGGGATGACCAGGGTGCAAAGAACAGAAAGTCCTGGCCACACCACCTCTTCTTCCATAACGAAAATATGACTAAAACGAAACTCTTACTCCTTTATTTATCTTTCCTCTGTTGGAAAGATACTAAGTCAAAATTCTCAGTAGTAGGGAGGGAAAATGCCCTTCCCTTCAACCTTTTCAGGCTCAGCGATTTTTCACGGAATACACAAGCTAACTATCAAAAGATTTGTTCAAATAAGGGACAGCTCAATTATTTACCCTTTTTAGACTTCACAAAACATTATTAACAAAACCCAACTCCTGTCCTGTATTTCTTGCTCTGGGAGGAGGGAATCACAAACCTCAACAGTTAAGTACATTATAGTAGCACGTACTGTAATTTTCACTTGTGAACAACGGCAGTGCGAAAGTTTCAGGAGGCATAAGTCTTTTTTACGTGAAGTATTTTGCTGCTAAAAGATACTTCCCCTACACATAGACAACTATGGTTTGAAGCAACAACTAGCCAGTGTCGGGTGCCCATTCATTTTGCTGACATTTACTGTATACTCTTAAATTCACGATCGAATTTAAGAGCTAAGTGATTCTCCTGGGAGGTGGGCCTTCCCCACGAGCAAATTTTTCCTTAGCCAAGCTCCCATTCCGATACCGGCTAAGGAGCAACCACTTCCCTAAGTCCCGCTTCCTTTTCCATTCCCCGGACGTCCAGGGTTTCCAAGGCCCCGCTCTTGCGCAATATCCGTAGGAGCAGCAGCCGCAACCACCGCCTCCTAAGCCGGGAAACAACCCGAGGGAACATTGTCCAGCAGATAAATACAAGCGGCGAAAAGGGGGGGCCAGGAGGAAGTCGGGTGCCGGTCCCACGCCTGGGATCCAACCCGCTCCCAGAAACGTCCATAGCCCTCTCATCTATAAGACTTCAACCCCGACCCTCCTCCCGCCCGGCTCGGGAGCTGCGGGCGGAAGGGGCAGGCAGCAAAGAGGAGCCGGGAAGGTTATCTCCCAGTACAGGGCTTCAGCCTGCATCTCGCCTCCGCCCCACCAGGACTATTGTTCCCAAGCTCCCCGCCCCCACCCCGGATAGGAAGTGATAGTCACATCCCCTTCAGCAACATCCCCGAGGGAGTCCCGGGCTGGCTTCCTGCAGGACAGCTCCCACCTCCCGGGACCACCTCTACCTGGAGTCGCATGGACCCCAAAAGCCGCCCCAAACTGGCGTCCCAGCACGTCAGACGCGGCAAGGGGTTCAGTGGGAACTGGGTGAACCTTGCGAGTCCCTCTGGAGGATTTTCCCCTCGGGGACAATCACTGCAAAAAAGGGGCGACAGGAGTCCCACCTCGGCCACTTGGAGCCCAGAGACACCGGGAGTGCGTGCCAAGCGCGGCCCTCCGGCTGTGCCTCCCGCCGAGTCCCCGCAGGGGACCCCCGAGCAGCCTGCACCTCGCGCCTCGGCGCCGGCCCAGACAATGGGTGGTCGCGGCGGGTGCCGGTGGACGCGCGGGCCACCTCGCCGCGCCGCGTGCACACAAAGCGCCGAGGCCCGGGGTCGTGAGTCCCGCACCGGCCACCGCGGAGACTCACCATGAAGTCCCGGGCGAAGTTGTCCTCCCCATTGTGGTCTGGACTCTTCATGGCCTGGACCCTCTGGATGAATTTCCTCAGGATCTCCACTTGCTCCATCCTCCCGCGTCCCCCCCGCCGCCCGCCCGCCCGCCGCAGGGCGCGCTCCGGCTTCCCCAGCTCGCGGCCCGGCCCGACCCCCGCCGGCCCCGGCCGCTCCCTCCGCCTCCTCCCCACCGCGCGAGGCGGCGGCTCCCGACGCCACAACTTCCAGGAGCGGCCGCCGCTCTCCAAAGCCCTGGGCGCGCCGCTGCGGCTAGCGCCAGCCCCACACCCCCGCCGGCTCCATCCTCGCTGCCCACCGCCCGCACCGCCGCCGCCGCTGCCGCCGCCGCCGCCTCGAGAACACTGCCTCCCGTCGCCCTGCCCCCCTCCCCGGTGCTTCCTTCCCCCACCTCCCGCCAGCAGCCACGGCCGCCTCTCGGCGTGGACGCACCCCCACCACCACCCAGACGCGCGGCCGCGCGCGGCAGCCCCGCCCCGAGCGCGATGCCGTGCCGCCCCCGCCCGCCCGGGGCCACGCCCCTAGTCCCGCCTTCCAGGTCCCGGCCGCGCTTTGAGTGGCTGAAAGGTACCTCGCGGCTTAAGCTAAGACTATGGGTCACTTCCGGGGTGTGTCCCGCCAGGGTTGCTGGACTGTGAGGAGCTGGCAGTGTACATTTGTCTTCTTGAAAGAAGGCCTGTGGTTCTCGGTGGCTCTCGGTGACAGCAGGGCTTGAGTCAAAACCTACAGACTCCCTGCCTGCTAGGGCGGAACAGCAGGTTCCCTGGCCGTCTCAGGACCTCCGCCAGTACTGGCGCTGAGGTTCCAGGCCGCGGGGATCTTGGGGCGGGCGGGGAGCGAGGCATGCCGGGAGCTGTAGTCTGGGTCCGCGATCGCCGCAGGTAGGAGCTCGTCCGCTTGCCTCGCGAATCGCGGGCGCTGGGGGCTTTGGCACCACGTCCAGGCTGCGGCCATCAGAAGCGGAAGCACTTGTGCTATTGCAAAACCCGTTTCTACTCCGACGTAGGAGCTACTGGAATCCAGAGTTCGTCCTTCACATACCACATAGTGTTGGCTGAATTGGAGAGGATCTGGCTGCCTGCCTTGAGATGTTACTTCAGAATGAAATGGGAGGCTTTGCACTATGGAATGGCTTTAGCAAAATGTGCTTGTTATCAAAGAGTATTATACCCTAACTCATCTTTTTCCAAATAACGTGATCTTCCCAGAGTCTCCCAGCATATTCTTGGTTGTGTCAGAACTACAGCAGCAGTGTTTTGCCTTGCTGTGAAACATCATATTGTCACTCACTGGGGAACATATGTAACTGACGTGAAGCATTTGATCTGTAGTCTTATTTTTACAGAGTAGGTTGTTAAGGAGATTTTTTTTTTTAATTGGGTATGTGGGGCTGGCGAGATAGCAGACTGGCCCACATACTGTGTCAGCTCTGCCTCCAGAGCAGGCTGAGCTGGCCAGAGTCCGGGCTTGGTGGCCGAAGTCTGTGATCCCAACGCTGGGGAGGCTGAAAATAGGAGGATTACTTTGAGTCCGAGCCGCATAGTCAGACCCTATAACAACCAAATACATTTTTTAAAAAATGGGTATGTTTGTAGTAGGACACTTACAGATGTTTTGATACATCGTGGAATTTAAGGAAAACCATGGAGGAGATAGGTATGAGTGGCAACATAGCAATGTATATACTTTTTTTTCAGTACCAGGGATTGAAATCAGGATCTTGTGCTTGCTAAGCAGGTGCTTATAGCTCTGAGCTATATCCCTGGCCCCTTTATGTACTTTTTAAAGGCATTTTTTTTTCCTTCTTTTTGTGGTACTGGGGATTTGTCAGGCAGGCACTTATGCCACTGAGCTGTCCCTCCCGCCCAGGAAAGAATGTACCTAATATACCAACTATTCCTCTCCTGAGAAGTACTGTGTGTTCTCTCAGATGTATCTTTCCAAATGTTTTCCTATACATTTATGTACTGTACATATGAGCAAGTAATGAGATGATAGTTTTGTATTTTTAATATTCATTTAGAAGGAGAGTTTAGTTTCTCACAAAAAGTGTTGAAATAAGAGTCTGGGTGTGAGGAAGTCAGAACCTAGCCTTAATTGCTTACCAATATCTTTCCCAATAGCCCTTTCCCCTCAGTTATGAGGGAAGTGAGACAAGCAGGAGAGGGGTAGGTGATCAAGAGCTTCCACATTTGATGTGTCCCAAGAATATACAAATTAGGCAGTGATTTATAAAAGACGAGGTGGATAAACTCACAGTCCAGTGATGGGTGGGAAATACAGCTAATTATCGAGGCTGATTTGAGATAGTGTTTCATATCATTTTTACTTTCCTTATTAAGTTTCTCTTGCAACACTTGAGGAATCTGAAGTTCTCGATAGCCCTTTAACATCTGCCACAGGTTAGGAAAACAAGTGCCTCCAAGGATTTGCAGTCTTGGGAAAGATGCAGATTTGTTTCTTTGATACAAAAATGCATTCAAGGTATCTCTTTCCAGAAAGTATATGGATTAAGGAGATCAGAAATTCCTACTGGAACTTAATAAAAGCTAAGCTAGTGACCCAAACAATGAGTGGTTTAATAGTTCTGAGAAGAAAACATGGCTCCCAGAGCATGAGATGAACACAGAAATGGACTTTGAAGGATAAGTGGGTTTGAAGAGGAAGGAGAATAGCCAGGCAAGAGAGGTGACAGAACGAAGCAGAAGTTTACAGCAGAGCTTCTGTGAAGACCTCTGCACTAAATGCCTGGCTGTGGATTTGAACCTGCTCCTGTAGACTCCAGTCTTTTGAGGTGCTCATCTACCTGGACCACAATTCTTGGGAAAGGACTACCTTGCCTGTCAGCCATAATTGAGTGTTTGGATACTTAACCCAAGTAACCAAGCCATGTAAACTGGCCAGTAACCTATGGCCTGGTATGGAAAGATGATGATCTTGGCCAGTTAGTTTTATCATTTAAGAATCCAAACTTAGAAGCTTACACAGAATAAGTCATCCAGACAGCAAGGGTAGAAGAAGCTGGGTGTATGCGTGAGTTAAGAATTTGCTTTTGGCAAGTTGAAGCCTTGTGAAGGAGTAAAAGATACAAAGGAATTGATTATTCAAAAGAACAGTGACTGGGTGTAGTGGTATGTGTCTGTAATCCTAATAATTGAGAGGCTGAGGCAGAAGGATCTGGAGTGGCAGGCCAGTTTGGGCCAGAGAGAGAATTCAAGGCCATTCAGAACCTAGCAAGACTGCCTACAAAAACAAAAGAATGAGCAGTCAGCAGGCGTGCAGCAATATGTAGAGATGTTTTGGTATAGCCCATGCAGCCATGGGGGAAAATCCCTGGAGCAGCCTGACTTCCTGATAAGTTTTCAAGACAGGTTTGGTTGACATTCCAAAAATAAATGCTGCTTTTCTTTAAACAGAACACTGCAGTAAGAAAGAAAACAGGCTCTCAAGTCAGGGAGAAGAATGTTTGGAAAACTACTTCATTTTTTTCTTGGGAAAGTCACTTAATTTCTCTAAGTGCCAGTTTCCTCTTATGGGAAAGCAGTATACTGCTGTACTGAGATGTGTTTCAACATTGATGTTCTCCCATTACCCTTGCTCAGAGAAAGTACAAAATAACTGATTAAACAGTGAAGATTTCTGGATCCTTTTACTTTTTTATCTCCTGTGTTACCTCTCTAAATTCTTTTCCTACTTCCTCACTGTAGGTAGATACATACCTGAGGAATGAGAAGAAATATAAAAAGCATTAAAAAAATCTTCACAGTACTTGTGAAAGTTTGAGTGGAAATGCATTTGAATCTAATCAGAAAGAGCTTTAGGGGTTATGTATTTGTCACATCCAAAGCCCCTTTCCTCTTTACCTCAGGTAAAAATAATGCTTTAATACCTGTAAAGGCTGGAGAGATAGCTCAGTGGTTTCATTCCCTACCTGGCAAGTTGAAGGACCCAGGTTTGATCTCTGGTACTGCATGCGTGCTGGCCCTGGGTGCAGGTCCAGTCACTGAAACTGGGCGTTTTGGGGAAATCCTGTCCTGTAATCCCAGCTCTGGGGAGGCTCAAACAGAAGGATCACTATGAGTCTGAGCTGCATAGTGAGACCCTGTACCAAATAAAAATAAAAGATTTTTTAAAAAAAATACCTGTAGGACTTTTTAACTTCTGCTCTCTTGTGAATAGCTATGTTTGTATAGTTTTCATACTGTAGCTCTTTGTGAGTTTTCTTTTTCAGTGTTTACAACCCTGGGAAGGAATATGGTATCTCCAGCCTCATTATTAGATGAAAGTCTAAATGAAACACAGGGAGTGAGCATGACTAGGTCACTTATAAAAAGGAAATGTCAGACTCAAGACCAGAACCCACAGGTCCTGAGTTTCTAGCTTCTTACGTAAATCACTGAGTCACAGCGCTTTTATACCTGGTCTGATTTATGTGAAACTATAGGTAGAGATTCAAAGCATTCTGGAGATTCTGAGGTTAATGGCCATTTCCTGGTGTCCCTCCTTCTTCTGCTCCCTTCAACTCTGACTGCAGAGGACTTTTAGCCAGATGGTTCAGGGAGAGTGAACGGGAAGGGGAGGAAAATTATCTGGCTCATTCCTGGTATCCCTTCCTCCCTCATTCCTAGCCCTAGTCCAGCAAAAAAAAAAAAAAAAAAATTGACTTTTTTTAATAGGAATTTTTTTGTTAAAGTGAAACCCAATAAATGAAGCACAGGAGATAATAGTCTCATAGGGTAACATGATTTTCAGAACAAAGACATAAAAATGAGAGGTTGGAAAAGGATGGCATTTTTCGAGAAGATAGAGAGAACAGGGTCTTGCTGGCCTTGAACTCATGAAAAGCCCCCTCAGCCAATTGAGTGCTGGTATTATGGCCTGTGCCACCCTGTCCAGGGTTAAGAATATATATTCTTAAAGAATATTTTGTAGGTTTCTTATATATTATTATCTGTTCTTTTTAGGAGGCAGGGGATAGGGTCTCACTATGTGGCCCAGGCTGGCCTTAAACTTGCAGTAATCTTCCTGCCTCAGCCTCCTGAATGCTTGGATTATGGACACATACTATCATGTCTGGTGTATTCCCTATTCTTATAACTCTAAAATAGGGCAATGACTACTATTCTGATCCTTAAAGGCACATTAGGAAATAAGTGTGGGATAATAATACCTAAGCTTAGAGAAATGAAATGATTTGCCTCAGGTCACACAAATGACTAAACTAGAACCAAAACACAGGTGAGTCTCCACTCAGTGAAGACTTCAGAGTTACACAACAGAGACTACATATGGTAATAATAAATACAGTAATTAAGCCCATCTTTCCCCTTCTGTCTCGTATTTCTTAACGCTGTTTGATTTAATATTCAAAGAAAAATAAAAATTTTATAAATAACTTCAAAGTCAAATACTACATGAACATCTAATTAGTGATCCTTTAATATGATGACATTAAGTTTCTGTATTCAGGAGTGGATTATTAATAAGGGCTATGAAACACTGTGCCATAGAAAATCCCTCTACCCTATTGACTGGACTTAGGACAAACAATTAGCAATAAGCCACCAAGCAAAACAAACAAAAATCCTTTCATTCAGTGACTGTGAATATTTTAGATTAAAAATAAATTGTGATTCCACTTAGGTGAAGTATTTAAAGTAGTAATTGTAACTCATAGTGACAGCAAGGTTGGTTTCCAAAGTGTCACTACTAAGTATGATTACCACAGGCTGGGAGAAGAAGGAATGATGAGTTAGTTGTTCCATGGGTACAGAGCTTTGGATTTTTGAGATGGAAAAGGTCCATGGACCCTTTGCACAACAGTGTGAATACACTCAGTGCTGCTCAACTGTACCTCTTCTTTTAAAATTAAGTTTATTAGTACATTTAGTACATATCATAATCATATTCATCATAGGAAATTTGTACCTGTACAGAATATAACTTGATTCTTTTCCCCCATGTCCTCCCTCCCTTTAACTTCTCTTTTCCTTATTTATGAAAGCTTTGTTTCCATTTTTCTTTTTCTCATTTTTTTCTTTCCCTTCTTTTCTTCCCGCTTTTGCCCTCCTTATTCACCTCTCACTTGAATATTTTCGTCCCATTTTCCAATATCTATTATACACTTTAGTCCTTATTTATGTTTTCAATCGCTCACACATGAAAAACAATATGGTATTTACACATACTGCATCTAATTTATTTCTATTAGCTTTTTTGGCAGCACAGTAAAGAGATAGAAAAGATAAAAGAAGCCTTTATTAACTTTTAAGACACAGAGAGAATCCCTGGGAAGATGGGGAGGATCTTCTGACCTGAGACAAAAAAAGCTGAGACTTTTGTGGACTTTTACTAGGGGTGGGGTTTGAAGAGCAGTTTTAATCACATGTAAGAAGCTGATTGGAATCTCCCCTGTGTGTGTGTAAAGGTGAGAGGAAACTGCACCCACGACTGGGATGGGGAGAAGGAGAAAGTGGTCGCTGGGAAGAGAAATTGTTGTTTTAGGGGCTTCAACCATGTTAGATGACCACCATAATAATTTAGCAATTCATAGTAGGGCCAGAACCTACCAATTCCACTTTAGAGTGTGGTCTCAAGGTGCATCTATTTGTCTAGAAATGTTTCAAGCTTATCCTTCTATATGGCTCAGTAGTACTCTATTGTATAAAAAAGCCCCACATATTCCTTATCCATTCATCAATTATGGGCATTTAGGCTGTTTCCAGATTTAGCTGTTACAAACTGTGTCATTATAAACATAGATTTGTATATATAACTGTGGTATGATGCTTTTAATTCTTTTTAGATCAAATGGAACCTCTAGTCATATTTTTTTAAGGAATCTCCACATTGATTTTCATAGTTGTTGCACCAGTCTACATTGCCACCAACAGAGGGAAAAAGTTCCTTTTCCCCCACATCCCCTCCAGCATTTGTTATTAGTTGATGTCTTGACAGCCATTTGATTTGGGGTGACATGGAATCTTAGCATTGTTTTAATTTGCATAAATGACTAGTGATGTTGAACAATTTTTCATGTATTTATTTACTAATTCTTCATCTGAGAACTGTGCCATTTTTTTAGATGCTGATGTTTTCATTGGGTTTTTAAATTGAAGAGGTCTTCTGGATGGTTAGCAACCTAAGTTCACATATCAGAATTGGAGAAATAGAAGAGCCACAAGGCCAGCCAATATTTTGGCCCTAGCCTTTCAAGGTGAGTGAAGACTCAGGACATAGGAGAACCTGTACTGCAACATCATGAAACTCAGTTGAGCTCCAAATTTTCTGAGCAAGGAGATTATGGAGCCACAGAGGAAAGAGATCGAAGTTCTATAGTGTGCCTGGGGAGAGTCACATGGAGAGAAAACTTTCTCTCAGGTTCTCACAGAGAGCAAACTGGTCAAGCATTGGCCGTGACTCATCCACATGGATGACACAGACAAAGGATCTACAGAATAAGGTACAGGATTACAAGATAAACCCTGAGGGGACTTCACTGACTTCATAAAAAACAAAAAGTACATGTGTTGGTATATAGGTCTTGCTCTATCTAGGTCTTAACCATCCAGTAGAAAAGTATAAAAATGAGGTATACACTGTGGGGCCATAATAATAAGTTGAGCTGTAAATGGCTATGGTCAACAACTTCTTCAGATAACTCACTATTGTTGTGGAATGCTGGACTGTGTTGGACTGTGTCGTCGAGTTCAGACACCTAAATTGGTTGAATGACAATGGAGTGCCCATTTTTGACAGGTATAGACAAAGGAAGGGGTATAGAAAGGAAGAATCATGATGTGTGTGTATGGACAGTACAGTTGGGATAGATAACGCCATGCTGCTACATAATTCTATGAGAAGCAAGATTTGCACTAATGGTGGTTGGACAGGATATTATGTTGGCTTCTAGTACTATGGACAACCACTAGGAAAATAGCAAGGTAGAAAGTATTAATTATTGAATCTTTGATGTAATTCAGGTATAAAAAGTAAGATACACAAACAGCTACACTCTCTTAATTTACTGATAAGAGACATATGCTATAATAATGTCTGTAAGTATAATATCATGTATGCACCTTCTATGATACCAAAACATTATGAAAACAGTTTGCAATGTATTAATTTATCAAATCAATCTTGTCAAGGTCTCTTAAAACTGTCTCATTGATATTTGTACTTCAATAAAATAAATTGAAGGGATCTGGGTTTTTTTCAGTTCTCAGTATAGTCTCAATATCAGTTCTTTGTCTGAGGAACAGCTGCAAAATTTTTGTTTTCCATTCTGTAGATTGTCTTTTCTCTTTTGGTGATTTCTTCTCCCACACCAAAGCTTTTTAATAAGACAAGATCCTAGTTGTTGATTCTTTGTGATATTTCCTGTGTGATCAGGGTGTTGTTCGTAAGGTCTTTGCCTACACTAATGTCTTCAGGAGTTCTACCTGTTCTGTCTCCCAGCAGATTTAATATTTGTGTTTTGATATGTAGATTTTTGATCCATTTCAGTTTTAGCGTAGTGTGTGGTGAAAGATACAGCTCTAGTTTTAATCTTTGGTATGTGAAAAGCCAGTTTTTCCAGCACCATTTATTTGAAAGGCCATCTTTCTTCCAGTGAAGGTGTTTGGCTCCTTTTTCAGACATAAGATGGCTCAATATATGTAGAGTTGGTTTTGCATCTTCTACTGTGTTCCATTGATTCTCAGATCTGTTTTCTGGCCAGTACCATGTTGTTTTCTGTTGTTTGTGATCATTTTACCCAATGTGGCCAGTACTATGGTATTTTTATTACAGTAGTTCTGTGGGATAATTTTAGGTGGGGGATTGTGATGCTGCCTGCCTTTGTTGCCCAAAATTGCTTTTGCTGCTCTAGGCCTCTTCAGGTTCCAATAAATATTAGGATTGCTTTCTCTAATTTTGTGTTGGTATTTTTTATTGGGATTTCCTTAAATCTGCATAACAATTTTGAAAGTATGGCCATTGTCACTGTATTGTTACTTCCTTCCCAAGAACAAGGGATATCTTTCCATTTTCTGATTTCCTCTTTGATCTACTTTTCCAGAGTACTGTGGTTTTCAATGTAATGATCTTTCACTTTCCTTGTTAGATTGAGTTCTGGGTATTTCATTG